>JAJIBD010014633.1:0-22014 GCA_021461705.1 Cryptotis parvus | reverse complement strand
TCTTACCATGAAATCCTATCCAAAGTCACAAAATGTTAGATTATCAAAGGTTGTTTAGTCACAATATGCACAATGTGTGATTCTCCAATGCACAGAGGCAGAGAGAAATGGAGCACATGGTTCTCGACCAAGCTAACCCTGATCTGACTGAATTTAAAAACCTAAACTGGATTCCTTACAATAGTTAACAATGGAAAGGATACCAACAAGGTTATTAAGTCCATTTCAATTAGTTGTTAAAGTTAAATAATCTTGCCCATGAGTTTAGTTTTTCAAGTTTATTACTGCTTGCAACATACTCTCAAAATGTTTTAAGATAGTCAGATTACAAAACCTTTGGAGCTGGAGCGACAGTACAGTGGGGAGGGCACTTGCCTTACATGAGGCTGGCTCAGGTGTGGTTCTGTGTGTCCCACATGGTCCCCCAAGTCTGCCAGGAGTGATCCCTGAGCAGAGAGCCAAGACCAATCCCTGAGCTTTAAAAGTTTGGTGTGGCCAAAAAACCAAAAAATATATATTTTTTTAAAAAGGGAAAGAAAGAAAATGCCTTACATTTTTAAATGTTTATGTTTGTCATTAGTATTCTAAAAGAATGCAAGGCATTTGAGTATTTGGAGATCTGAGATCTTTAAAAAGCTCTGGGGGTCTGGGGTGGGGGCTGGAGCAATAGTCCAGCGGGTAGGGCATTTGCCTTGTAGGCGGCCAAGCCGGCGTTCAATCCCCAGCATCCCATATGGTCCCTGGCGAGCACCACCAGGAGTAATTCCTGAGTGGAGAGCCAGGAGTAACCCCTGAGCATTGTCGGGTGTGACCCAAAAAGCAAAAAATAAAATGAAATAAAAAATAAAAATAAAAAGCTCTCGGGCTGGAGTGATAGCACAGTGAGTGGTGGGGCATTTGCTTTGCACACAGCTGACCAAGGTTCCATCCCCAGCATCCCATATGGTGCCCGGAGCATCACCTGCCAGGAGTAATTCCTGAGCAAAGAACCAGGAGTAACCCCTGAGTGTCACTGGGTGTGACCCAAAAAATTAGAAAAAAAAAGCTCTCTACTACTCCAAACTTAATTATTTCTTTAATTTTTACCAAACGAAAGAAAAATAAGTCAGGACACAAAAAGAAGAAACCATTTCAAAACGTAGTTGTACAAATTAAAAAAGGAGCCATACAGAGCCTTGCATTAGGGGGTGCGCAGTCACCATTAGAGTTGTCTGGACACTCTGAGCCAGAGGAGCATGAAGGCAAAAGGACTCAGTCAGTGCCTAGCCTAAGGGCCCCGGTCCGCCCCACGAGCGACTTCCCCCCAGAGCTCTGCTCTTTTAGCCTTGGGGTCCACCTCTCTGTGATCAACACTGACCAGCTACTTCACAGTGGGCCTGTGCTGTGAGCACTGCAACTAGGAAAGATGTGTGATTATAATGGTCAGGACTCCATGTGTGTCCTTTGTCAAGTACATGCTTAATCCCTGAAGAGATGACCAGTGAGCACAACTGAGTGTCCCTCCCCAGTAAGCATGCATGCAAGAACCTCAACTAAAGAAGTGGAATCTCAGAGAGGAACTCAACCAAATGTGCAAGCACTGGCGCCGATGGTGTGAGCCCCTGTGAACACCGCAGCAGGGTGTACGGGAGAGAGATAAACACTGAAGAGCAGGACCAATCAGAGCTGCTGAACAACATGACGAGGTATTCCAAACGAGGATGTGGAAGAATGTCCCAGTGCTGGCTTTTAGCAGTCAATGCACTAACACAGGAACAATACTCAAGATCAGCATGGCTCCTGCACTGGAATATTCCAATCTACAAAGATCCACATTTTCCATGGACCTCTTGGGTCCTTGAAATGTTAAAACCACAAATTTAGGGCTGGACATACCACTCCTGGGAATCTACTCTGGGAAACCAAAAATACGCAGTGGATACACCATCCCTACTTTTATGTTCATAGCAGCATTATTCACAATAGCCAGAATCTGGAAGCAACCAGAGTGCCCGAAAATCGATGACTGGATAAAAAGCTTTGGTACATCTACACAATGGAATACTATGCAGCTGTTAGGAAAAATGAAGTTAAAAAATTTGCTATAAATGGATGGACATGGAGAAGACTATGTTGAGCGAAATTAGCCAGAAGGAGAGAGACAGATACAGAATGACCGCATTTATCTGCATAACATAAATATATATGTACATATAATGATACCAAAATCCAAGGTCAAGTGAAACATATATCAGGAGGTCTTGTCAAAGGTGGAAATTATCACAAACGTGGGGAGTCATAGGCTAGGTAAGACAGAAAATGGAAAAGTGTGCTAACAATTGTCAAGGGTACTAATGCCAACCTAGAACTGAGCACTAAATAGAGGCAAAAGATACACATGACAACCCTTTAATGTATGTTCTGTAATCCATAGTCTGGAGGGGAAGGAAAAGAGAAAGAGAGAGAAAGGAAAGAAAAGAAATAAAGAACCTGCCATGGAGAAGGGCTGGGGGAGGGGGAGGGAACCGGGAACGTTGGTGGTGGGAATGGGCACTGGTGGTGGGATGGGTGCTGGAACACTGTATGACCAAAACCCAAATATGAACTTTTTAATTGTATATCTTTGTAATTGTAAAAATAAATTTTTTTTTAAAAAACCTAAAAAAAAATTTAGGGCTGGAGAGATAGTATTTAAGCTAAGGCTCTTGCTTTGTATGTGTACTGACCCCAGTTCAATTCCTGGCACCATATATGATCCCCAGGACACCAGCAAGAATGAACTCTGATCACAGAGACTTGAGTAAACCTCAGCACCACTGTGTGTGCTCTACACACACACACACACACACACACACACACACACACACACACACACACAAACTACTGAATAAGTGTAAATGTGTGCATGCCAAGAATCTATGTGATGTGAAGATTCCCTGATGGGCCCCAAAAAATTCAAAATGATTTAACATTCCAAGGTACCGCAAAGGTGTTTTAGTCATCATTTAGGTAAACCTTCTCTTTGTGCGATCTGCTCGAGGACACACTAGTGGCAATAAGAAATTCCTAGCAAGTGTGTCAGTAGCAAAGAGGAGACAACTGGCTAGAGCGGAACTCCTGGGAGAGGTAGCGGATTGTAAAGGGAATTAACGCTGGCAGAAGTAACACAATCTGATCAGCCTTAAGAAGAGAACTATAAGGAACCAGAATTCAGTTGAAAATTCTTATATCTATTTTAAAAATCCATGTTACTCATTTCTACTATAAGAGTTAATTAATAGACTTAAAATATTTCCATAAATATATCTGCATACATACATATATCCCACCTAACTGGTAGGTTTCCAACTTTTGGGCATTATAACTTCTTCTAAGATCTTCTACATTATCTGTCCTTCATGCTATTCTCATCACAATAAGTACATGACAAAAATTAGTACAGCAGATACACTCCTAGCATGTAGTGAATCGGGTTCAATTCCTGGCACCATACATGGTCCCCACATCTCCACCAGGAGTGATGCCTGAGCTCAGAGCCAGGAATAAGGGCTGAGTCAGGTGTGGCCCAAAACAAAAACAAAGAATTAATATTGAGGCATCTGTGTTGTAAAATAAGCTAAGACCTTGGGGGCTCAGTTATGTACTAGCTGTCGGTCTTGAGCAAGATAATTTTGTTTGCTTTGGGGCCACTGTGCTGGGGGACCGATCACTGCTGGCAGGACTCGCAGGACCGGTGCCAGGGATCGCGCCTGGCTCAGCTGCACGCAATGCAGGTACCTGCCTGCTCTACTATCACCCCAGCAGCCCACCCAGGGATCGCGCCTGGCTCAGCTGCACGCAATGCAGGTACCTGCCTGCTCTACTATCACCCCAGCAGCCCACCCAGGGATCGCGCCTGGCTCAGCTGCACACAATGCAGGTACCTGCCTGCTCTACTATCACCCCAGCAGCCCACCCAGGGATCGCGCCCTGGCTCAGCTGCACGCAATGCAGGTACCTGCCTGCTCTACTATCACCCCAGCAGCCCACCCAGGGATCGCGCCTGGCTCAGCTGCACGCAATGCAGGTACCTGCCTGCTCTACTATCACCCCAGCAGCCCACCCAGGGATCGAGCCTGGCTCAGCTGCACGGCAATGCAGGTACCTGCCTGCTCTACTATCACCCCAGCAGCCCACCCAGGGATCGAGCCTGGCTCAGCTGCACGCAATGCAGGTACCTTCTCTGCTCTACTATCACCCCAGCAGTAGTCCCTAGCAAGTTCGTAATTTTTTCCTAAGTTAACTTAATTACTGAAAGAGATTAGATCTCAAAATGTTGACATGCAACTTAAATTACATAATAAAAATGAAAGTCACATACATTAGGTGCTCAAAAAGTTGAATATAAGCCCTGATAATTTTTTTTTTTTTTTGGGTCACACCCGCGATGCTCAGGGGTTACTCCTGGCTCTGCACTCAGGAATTACTCCTGGAGGTGCTCGGGGACCATATGGGATGCCGGAGATCGAACCCGGGCCGGCATGGGACGGCCACGTGCAAGGCAAACGCCATACCTGCTGGGCTATCGCTCTGGCACAGCCCTGATAAATTTTTATGAAAGATTTTCTTTCACAAAGTATTTCTGCAAAGACTACTATCAGTGACATAGAAACATTCTCAATTATCACTGAGATTCAGAATTCATTCTTGAGGAACCAGAAAAATAGTATAGGGAAAAGGCACTTGTGTTGCATGCAGCTAAACCCACTTGTGTTGCGTGCAGCTAAATCTCTGGTAATATGTTTAGTCCCCCGAGCACAACAAGGCATAACCCTAAGCGCAGAGCTAGGAATTATCCCTGAGCACCACTGGGCGTAGCTCAAAACACAGAACAAACAAAAACATCACTGTATCACTGTCTTCCCGTTCATCATCTATTTGCTCGAGCGGGCACCAGTAACATCTCCATATGTCCTGTTGCATGCAAGTAGAGTCCAAGGGCACCTGCTTGCTCCAGGAACATAAAGAGCCTCAAACCATCCCATCAGGTCATGGGAATGAGGTCTATAATTGTTACTGGTATTTGGCATATCAAATAAGACACGGGTAGCTTGCCAGGCTCTGACAAAACAAAACATAGCAATAATAAAATTCATTCTTGGTAAGATTCTTGCCCTGCATGCAATCTCCTTCTTGCTTCCCTTTCTTACACATTGTAGATTGTAATATATACTAGAACATGATTGGTTCCACTAGTTCCTGGCTCAATCCCTGCCACCTCATATGGTCCCCCAAGTGTCAAGTGCAGGCACAGGTTACCTCCAAGCAGAGCCAAAAATAGTCCTCAGCTCCACTAGGTGTGGTACCAACCCCACAACACCAAATGATAATGAAATAAAATCATTTTTCTCAGGGGTCAGTTTACTGTTGTCTTAAATCAGTAAGACAACAGGTGGTTCTCACCTTCCTTAACTCTTTAACCTAAACTTCTGCAAGACGACATGATTTTTTTTTTTAATTTTTTATTCTTTATTATACCACCGTGAGACATACAATTACAAAGGTGCAATTGGTTCTTGGTAATACAGTATTCCAGCACCCATCCCTCCACCAGTACCCCCATTTCCACCACCAATGTACTCCACCCCTCCCACTCACCCCCAGGCTGCCTTAATAGCAGGTAGCCCTGCTTCCTCTCTTTTCTCTCTATCTCTGCATCTCTCTCCCTCTTCTTTTTACACATTGTGGCTAGCCCTGCAGATATTTATTTATTTATTTATTTATTTATTCCACCTTTTCTCCTTTTTTTTTTTAATTGAAGGATGCTCATGTGGGAGTCCTGGCTCCACAGGGTTCCAAGATGCACCCCTCCACCCGAACCCATCTCCCATCACCAACGTCCTGTCTCCCCTCCCTCCCCCGAATCCCAATCACCCGGCGGGCTCTATATGTCATCTCCTTCCCTCTTTGTATATCTCCCTCTCAGCAAACCCTCCTGCTGTTCAGCGGAATGCAGTGTACCAAAAAACATCATTGTTTCACCACCCTAGTGGCTCCCGCGTAGCCGCAAGCGGCCGCGACCTGGGCTCAAAACCGGCTTTGCTGGTCCTCTGGTCGTGGGACATTTTCCCAGCGCCTGGACAATGAAAATGGTGGCTAGCGTGGTGGACGCAGTCCCATCCGGCTGCTTCCGGGGACCCTCCGGAGGCGCACGGGCCCACTCCCAAAGCCCATCTGCCCTCCTCGGGGTTCCATAGTCAGCTGAGGCCCGGCGCGAGCCAGGCTCCCGCCTCCCCGAGCCGTCTGCAAGACTCTGGATGCCGGGCCCGGTCAGCGGCTCCTGGGCGGGGAAACCGGGCTAGTCACGATGGAGGGGGAAGGGGTGACCGCGCCTCAAGACGACATGATTAATGTGAGACTTTAATTATGAGTCTCTTTTCCATCTCACTGTTAATCTCACACGCAAACATGCTGCAGAGAGACCATTTATTCAACAGGCTACCTCACTAATTGAAAGTTATTTTTTTTTTTTTTTTTGGGTCACACCCAGAAATGCTCCTGGCTCTTCCTCGGGAATTACTTCTGGCAGTGCTTGGGAGACCATCTGGGATGCCGGGGATCGAACTCCGGTCGGCCGCGGTGCAAGGCAAACGCCCTACCCACTTTTGCTATCGCTCTGGCCCCTGAAAGTCTTATTCTATCACTATAGCTACTTCCCCTGTTTTTGTTTGTTTTGGGTCATACACAGGCACAATGTTCAAGGAGTTATTCTGGCTCTGTTCTCTGGGATTTCTCCTGGCATTGCTTGGGCGACTATAAGGGATTTGGGGGATGGAACCCGAGTTGGCTGCATGCAAGGCAAGCACTTATATACTGTACTATCTCTTGGGCCAGTACTTGCTTTTATTTTGTTTAGGTATCTTGGAGTCTAGGATGTCATGGCTCATTTTAAAGATGAGTGGTATTCAAATAACTCTAGGGAATCAGTAACATAATTTATTTTCATTGATACTTGTCTGAAAAAAATGACAAGTAATACTTAAAGATAGCATAAAACCAAACAGGGGCAGTAAAGAAATTAGCCTTTTTCACTGCTCACAGATTTCTGCCATCATTGCAGCAAGCTGATCTAGCTACTGAAACATGAGAAGAAAGGGGAGAGAAAAGGAACATCTTCTTATCCTTTTTTAATGTTGCCTACTCAACAGACCTGGTGGTCTTTGATTCCCTGAATGGTCAAAGGAGTACAGTCAAGAATCCTGAACTTGTGCCCAGGTAGGAGGCTCTCGAGGCGGAAGTCATCGGGTGTTCCTGGAGATGGAGCTGGGGTCCCCATTTCCCTCTCTCTGACCCGTCCCAGAGGCCTGGTGGTCCCTGCCCACAAACTGCCTCAGGGCTCTTGGCCATGATGCAGAGACTCAGTCGCACGGGGAGAGCTGGATGGCAGCTCAGCTGACCATGAGGCTCCCAGGAGGCAAGATGGGTTTTGGGAGTGGGGCCCATCACCTCTGTAGGGCCTCGGAAGCAGCCGGATGAGACTTGCTCACCATAATTACTGCCATTTTCATGGTCCAAACCCGTACATCAAACTAGTGGAACCAATCATATTCTAGAATATATTACAATCTACAATGTGTAAGAAAGGGAAGCAAGAAGGGAAAAGAGAGAGAGGGAGAAAGAGAGACGGAGATAAAGAACCTGCCATAGAGGCAGGCTGGGGGAAGGGGGAGGGAGATGAGGGACAGAGGTGATGGGAGATGGGCAGGGGTGGAGGGATGGGTGTTGGAACGCTGTAGAACCAAAATTCAAATAAGAACATCTTGTAATTGTATATCTGATAGTGGTATAATAAAATATTACAAAAAGAATTCTGAACTCAGAATCAAGAGTGAATTCAAGGGTTTGGCCCCAGGACCATTTATAACTATATAACCCAGGCAGGTTTTTAACATCTCTGGCCTTTTAAAGAAAAAAAATGAAGGGGGCAGAGAGATAACACAGCAGGGAGGGCATTTATCTTGCATGCGGCTGACCTGGGTTGGACCCCCGGCATCCCATGTGGTCCCCAGCAACTTCAGGAGTAATTCCTGAGCAAAGAACCAGGAGTAACCCCTGAGCATTGCCAGGTGTGACCCAAAAAGTAAATAAATAAATAAATAAAATGAGGATTTTAATTAGTGTTATCCCTGCATTTTAACGGTTTGTGAGTCTTTATTAATTACATAACAGTCAGGATCTATTGACTGAATGTCATTCCTTTTGCAAAGACTCACTTTGCAACCCAAGGTTTCTGAATTCTTAGCTCCCTTGTATTGCAACTTTGAAATATGAGGTAGGACTTTTTACCCACGTGCTATTACTAAGATAAAATATACTTGTCAGTTCTTAAATATCAGACTTGATCTTTGGCTGAAGATATTAATATTTTCATATAAACCAACAAATCCTTGCTAATTATTCTTAAAGAAACTTTCCTCACATAATATTTATTTTTAAAGTCAACCATCTTGAGGCTGTAGAGACAGAACAGTGGCTCGGGTGCTTGCCTCGTGTCCCCGGCACCCCTCACGGCTCCCAAACACCACCAGGAGTAATTCCTGAGTGCAGAGCAAAAAGTAACCCCTAAAACTCTCATCCATTGCTGGTGGGAATGTCGACTGGTCCAGCCTTTTTGGGAAAACAATATGGACATTCCTCCAAAGACTAGAAATTGAGCTCCCATTCCACCCAGCCATACCACTCCTGGGAATATACCCTGGGAAGCCAAAAACACACAGCAGAAACACCATCTGCTCTTTTATTTTCAGAGCAGCTGTATCACTGTATCACTGTCTTCCCATTGTTCATCGATTTGCTCGAGTGGGTACTAGTAAAATGTCCATTAGTCCTGTCACAAGCAAGTGCAACCCAAGGGCATCTACTTGCTACAGGGACAGGAGGAGCCAAAAACATTCTTCAGGTTATGGAACTGAGGTCCATAATAGTTACTAGTCTTTGGCATAAAAAGTAAATAAAACACAGTAGCTTGCCAGGCTTTACCATGTAGGTGGTATAGTCTCAGTAGAAGGCTCTCAACCCGAGCATTTACTGATGAAACTTAAAGGGGGGAAGATCAGGTTTTCTTCCCCCCTTTTCAGTGCAGCACTATTCACAATAGGCAGAATCTGGAAACAACCAGAATGCCTGAGAACTGATGACTGTATAAAGAAACTTCTACACAATGGAATACTATCAGCTGTTAAGAAAAATGAAGTTATGAAATTTGCCTATAAATGGACGGACATGGAGAGGATCATGTTGAGTGAAATTAGCCACAAGGAAAAAGACAGATATAGAATGATTGCATTTATTTGCATTATATCACTTGATCACCTGACATCCTGTTATTCATCGATTTGCTCAAGCGGGCGCCAGTAATATTTCCATTTGACCCTATTACATGCCAGTGTAGCCCAATGGCATCTGCTTGCTTCAGGAATACGAAGAGTCTCAAGCCATGCTTTCAGGGTCTTGACGAAGAAGTCTGACCATCTTGTAGGTGGGCGGCCACGTGATTTTTTGACATCCCGTGGGATTCAGTCGGTAACGGCTCTAGTCCAGCGGTCATCTCCAAATTGCATTGCATGTCCAACCCATCTGATTTTCAATGCCTTGGCAAACAAGACAGCGTCCCTGACTCTGGAACGTTGACGGAGGTCGGAACTCCTAGATTCCTTCTCTCACTTGAGTGAGGCGTGATATTCCAAGCATAGCTCTTTCGATTCCTCTTTGGGAGACCCGAATAGCATTCTCATCCTGCTTAAGTAGGGCCCAAGTCTCTGAGGTGTGTCCAGAGCCGGAGGTTCTTTGTCCTTTTAGCTATTTCTTCAATGCTCTTCAAGGCGTTCCATGCCACTCTCTTCCTCCTGCGCAACTCAGGTTTTAGGTCATTCATCATGTTGACTTCTCAACCTAGGTACACATAACTGCTGCATTCAGAGATGTTTGTTCCATTGAGAGTGAATGGGGCCTCTGGAAATAGTTCATTTTTCATAAACATGGTTCTGTTGAGATTCAGCTGTAGACCTATATTTCCACATTCTTGGTCAAAATTTGCCAGCATTTGTGCTGCTTGGCTAATGTTTGGTGTTATTAGAACGATGTCATCAGCGAAGCGGAGGTGATTTAGTTGCCAACTGTCTATCTTCACTCCCATTCCTTCCCATTCTAATTGTCGCCATTCTAATTCTAGTTCCCATTCTAATTCTAGTTCTCGAGGGTGGCGCTGAAGAGTTTTGGTGAAATGGTATCACCCTGTCGAACCCCTCTTTTGACATCGATGATCACTTCCTTGTAAAATGGTGAGATCCTGGTGGTGGATCCGTAATACAGCTCACGAAGGATTTTGATGTTGGGTTTGAACACCCTGTTTGGTTAGGGCTTCGATGACCGCTTCAGTCTCCACAGAATCAAAGGCTTTCTTTAAATCAATGAACATGAGACAGAGCGGCATCTTGAACTCCCTACAAACCTCAATGAGCTTGGTTACTGTGTGGATATGGTCGATTGTGCTGAATCCTTTTCAGAAGCCAGCTTGCCCATATGGTTGTCCTTCATCTAATGTTCTGTCAATCCTGTTCAGGATGACTCGAGTGAACAGCTTGTAGATGACGGACAACAGGCAGATGGGGCGGTAGTTGCCGATGTCGTGAATGTCTCCCTTCTTGAACAGTAGAACTGTCCTGCTAGTTTTCCATTGGGAGGGCACCTTGCATTCAGACAGGTAGTGTGTGAAGAGCCGAGCCAGTGTATTGATGAGTACTGACGGCAGATTCTTCAGGTGTTCAGGTCTGACTTTGTCTGGGCTGGGTGCTGTTCCCTTCTTTACTGACGAAATGGCATCTCGGATTTCAGAAGGGAGAACGTTGATGGATGACATATCCATCCTGCGGAATTTGGTATATGGGCAGGTGGACATGGCTATCAAAGAGATCTGAGTAGAAGTCATGGATAATCTTCTCCATTGCCTTTCTGGAAGATGTGATAGATCCATCAGGATGTCGGAGGGCAGTCATCTTGGTCTTATAGTTGGCGAAAGACAGGCGGGCATTGCAAATGCTTTTCCCAGCTTCTATTGTAGCAGAAGCTGGGAATTCCTTAACACAGGAAAAAAAAAATACTAAAACCACACATGGTATCAACTTGCCAGTAACCATCTTTCTAGAGATAAAACGCTGCATGATGGTGTCTGCAGGAAAACAACCTGCTCTATGCTAACACAATACAAGATCCTCCATCCTATCTGTGAGTCTTTGGAAGTTAACAGTGTGTGTCTGTCTGTCGGTCTGGGGGCCACTCCCAGCAGAGTTCAGAAGCTCCTCCTGGCCCCGTGCTTGGGAACCCTGTGGTGCCAGGGAGGAAATTCGGTCCTCCTGCAGGCAAATCATGTGCTCCAACATCTTGACACATTTCTCCACCTTATTATAAACTACTTGATATGAACAGAGTGGACTTTCAATATCAAAACACTCCTCTCTCGGGCTGGAGTGCTAGCACAGCAAGTAGGGAGTTTGCCTTGCACGCGCCAACCCAGTTTCGATCCCCACATCCCATATGGTCCCTCAAGCACCTCCAGGAGTAATTCCTGAGCGAAGAGTCAGTATCGCCAGGTGTGATGCAAAAAGCAATAATAGTAACAACAACAACAACAGCAACAACAATAATAAAATAATTTAAAAAACACTTCTCTCTAACGGTTAATGTTCGAGGCTGCTGATAAAGGACCCATATCCTTTGTGAATAAAAATAGAAAACTGAAGTTAAGTCATATACTATACTTCTTTTAAGGGCCTAATGTATTTTTTAGCATAAAAAGAAAATGGAGTAGATTTAAAGAGAAGACTCTTGAGCAGTCAACACAAAAGCTCTGTTCTGAACATCAGGAATACAACTCAAATCTAAAGAAATAAAAACTTTTTTAAAAGGAAACAGAAAGATGAAGGGCTGAGCACAAGCTTTGCGGCGAGAAGCCAAGATTCATCCCTGGCATCATGGCCCTGTGCCCCACCAGGTGTTACCCTCAATCAAGAACCAGGAGTAACTCTGAGCATTGCTAAGGCCCAGAAAGCGAATCAAAGAAATCAAAACAACTATCATAAATTTCGCATGACAAACTTATCATGGTCAAGAACACCCTATGCACTCAATCTATTAGAAGCACCATACATAATCTCAATATAAGATGATAATATCAACATAAGATATAAATCAAAGTATCTGGTGGGGGGGATATAAGATATAAGATACTATATTAAAGAAAATATATACAACACAGGTGCCCTGAACTAGGAGTAAAGCACCTATGATACAAGACAACTAAAAAGCTAAAATACATCTTCAACTTCTATATTACTAGACACCTCTCAAGTCATGAGCCCCTATGTATCAACACGCTGTCAGGAAGACAGTTCCTTAACATTCCCTTTGCTTCCATCCCACTTCTCGGCCTTCTGGCACCACCTGGTGGTGACCAACAGGAATTATCCCCCATTGGGAAACCAGTATTCCAAAGATTATTCTGGTTTTGCTCAACCAAAGTAATCTTAGAAATACCCCTTTAATTTGAACAGAGCATAATGTCATACTGTTTTGACTTACCATAAAGTAGGAAACCTATTTATAAACCCTTGGTAATCCACAAATCCAGAACCTACTAATTATTTGCTACTGATTAAGAATAAGAAAGAACGAGTTCTGCAAGTGACTTCAAAGACGAATGCCAGAGAGCAGCAGGCCTTGGGCTCCTCGCGCCCTTTCCAGTGCTCGTCTCAGCTGAGTAGCCCTGGATGAGCCCCGACCCAGTTCCACTCTGCAGTTTACAAACCAAAGGGGACAGAATCTGAGGTGCCTTCTCGCTTCTACACCTGCCATCTATAGGCAATTAGGGAAGAATTGCATTAGGCCTCCTGTCCAGGAAAGTGACAGGCAGCTCATTTTTCTCTGTCTTCTGCTCAAAATTACCCAATTCTGTTGCATGGAAAATTCACAAGTATGATTTTTATCAATGGTTGCTTGACCTATTTAATATGAAGTTAGCCAGTACTTTTTTTTTTTTTTTGCTTTTTTGAGTCACACCCAGCGATGCTCAGGGGTTTCTCCTGGCTCTGCACTCAGGAATTACTCCTGGCGGTGCTCGGGGGACCATATAGGATGCCAGGGATCGAACCCGGGACGGCATGGGACAGCCGCGTGCAAGGCAAATGCCCTACCTGCTGAGCTATAGCTCCGCCCATAGCCAGTACTTTTTTTTTTGTTGCTACCTAAGAGTGCGAATTAACCAGGAAGAGCAATTCAACCTCTTTCTCCCTGGCCTCTTAACTTTTCCTTAACTTTTCCTCTTTTCTTACTTTAGATTTGGACAGGCATTTATTACACACACACAAAATCCCTTCTCCTCTGTACTGCAAGAAACACACAGAACTTTAGCCTAATCAAGATATAACGCTCTCGGAGCAGCAGTGATAGTACAATGGTACTCCTCTTGCATGTGGCTAACCTGGCTCCCCCAGGAACCTCCACAAGCATATGCTCTACCAAGAATGTTCTGAGCCACATCCCAGGCTATATACTTTTTCTAACAATGACATTCAAAATATGACTTTTCACATAAAAAATGAACTAAATATTGTTTTTAGAAGGGGGCTGGGCAGAAGGGCTGGGCAGAAGGGCTGGGCAGAAGGGCTGTGCCTTCGCCACTGTGCCATTTCTCAGGCCCAAGAATCCTTTTTTGTTTTTCTTTTTTGGGTCACACTCGGCGGTGCTCAGGGGTTACTTCTCGCTCTGCACTCAGGACTTACTCCTGGTGGTGCACAGGGAACCATACACCGGGCCCATATGCAGGCGTTCACGCTAAGGGACTTTCAGCCAATAAATTTTCCCCTGATCATATTGTTTGATTTTCTGAACACCCCTCTCCTATCCCAATGTACTCAGCCATTCTCTTTCTCCCATTAAGATGCAAAGAATGCGCCTCCTCCTAGCGCTGTATTTGCACAACCCATAAGGACGTTCTCTTTCCCCCTTGTCCACATCGTCTCTCGTGTCCACTCGACTTTATATTGTCTGCCACTTCAAGCACACTATACAATCACCCATCTTTGGATAGAAGAAACATGCCTGGGTAAGGCACTTGCCTTGCACATGGCTGGCACAGGTTTGATCTCTGACAACCACCAGGAGTGACCTCTGAGCACCACATACAGCTGTGTGCGCCCAACCCCCAGCACCCAAAAACAAAATGAAAAAAAATCATGGAATTATACTCAACCGTAACACTCAAACATGGAATAAACATGCAACAGAGCTGAACCTCCAGAACAATGTCCTAAGTGAAAGAAGTCAAACACAAAAGACAACAAACTGTCTGATCCCATTTATATCAAATCCTAGGAAAGTCAAAACTAAAGTGACAGAAAGATCTGTGTTTGGCAGAGGAATGCACAGCAAAATTTCAGGGAATGGAAATGTTCTTTAGCATAAACGCACTGTAACAAGACTATGCATTTTAATACTATTAAAACTGGTGCTTTTAGGGCCAGTGTGAGCCCAGGTTGTGCGGCCGCCTGCGGCCGCGTGGTCCACTAGAATGGTGAAACAGTGATGTCTTTTGGTGCACTGCATTCCACGAAGAGCAGGAAAGTTTTTTGGGAGGGAGATATAAAGAGGAGGGAGATGACATACAGAACCCGCCAAGTGGTTGGGGTGCGGGAGGGGGAGGGAGGTGGGGACATTGGTGATGGGAGATGGGTTTGGGCAGAGGGGTGCGTGTTGGAATACTGTAGAACCAAGGCTCTACATGAGCATCTTTCAATTAAAAAAAAAAAAGGTGGAATCTACCACAAACATGTGGGAATCAGTGGTTAGGTAAGACAGAGAAGGGAACAGTGTGCTAATATTTGTCAAAAGTGATAATACCAGCCTAGAACTGAGCATTGAATATAGGAAAAAAGATATACATGATAATCTCTAAATGTATGTATTGCAATCCACAATGTGTAAGAGAAGAGAGAAAGAGAGAGAGAGAAGAGATAAAGAGCTTGCCATAGAGGCAGGCTGGGGGAGGGAGGAAGTGGGGATATTGGTGGTGGGAGATGGGCACTGGTGGAGGGATGGGTGCTGGAAGACTGTGTGACTGAAACCCAAACATGAACATCTTTGTAATTGTATATCACATGGCGGTGTAATAAAATATTTTAAAAAAAAACTGGTGCTTTTTATTAATGTGCATTTCATTGCTAAATACATTTCAAAAGTTCTCCATCGGGGCTCGAACAATTGTACAGCAGGTAGGGCACTTGCCTTTACGTGTGGTCATCTGGAGTTTGGTCCCCAGCACCCCATGGTTCACTGCCAGGAGTGACCCTGAGCAAAGAGCCAGAAGTAAGCCCCATGCCTCACCAGGTGAGGCCCAAAACAAACAAAAAATTCTTTCTAGCAAACATGAGGGAGTCAGAGGTTAGGTAAGACAGAGAAGGGAACATGTGTGAATAAATGTCGAAAGGGCTGATACCAACATAGAACCGAGCATTAAATACAGGCAAAAAAAATGCACGTGATGGCTTCCAAGTGTATGTAGTGCAACCCACAATGTGTAGGAGAAGGAAGGGAGAGAGAGGGAGAAAGAAAAGAGATAAGGGGCCAGAGTGATAGCCCAGTGGGTAGGGCGTTTGCCTTGCACGCAGGCCGGCCCATGCCCATCCCATATGGTCCCCCGAGCACCTCCAGGAGGAATTCCTGAGTGCAGAGCCAGGAGTAACCCCTGAGCATCGCCGGCTGTGATCCAAAAAAGCAAAAAAAAAAAAAAAAGAGAGATAAAGAACCTGCCATTTAGGCAGGCTATGGGAGGGGGAGGGAATTGGGGACATTGGTGGTAGGAAATGGGCACTGGTGGAGGGCGGGTGCTGGA
Source organism: Cryptotis parvus (assembly GCA_021461705.1). Lineage (NCBI taxonomy): Eukaryota > Metazoa > Chordata > Mammalia > Eulipotyphla > Soricidae > Cryptotis > Cryptotis parvus. Next base: position 6,113 of record JAJIBD010014633.1, on the reverse strand, counting down.
ACACTATGTGACCGAAACCTCCAAACATGAACAACATTGTAACTGTATATCTCACCGTGGTATAATAAAATGTTTAATTAAAAAAAAAATCTTTCTAATTAAAGTTTTCACATGGCTTTCACACTATTAAGTTTTTTCAAAAATAATATGATTACAATATGTCTTACTTACATTTATCCTTTTTCACATAAAAGCCTGTAATCTCGAAACCATTACAAATAAATTTCTCTTTTTGTCTTAGGGGTACCAGAGATCAAACCAATTTCCTCACACAAACAAGTCATAAGCTCTGAAACAGTCACATCACCAGCTGGGTCATACATTTGTTAATGTTCTCTGGTACAGATTTAAGATAGCTCATTTAGGGACTGCCAGTTTTTGCCGACGAGAATGGGAATCAATAACTAAATGTTCCTTTATTTAAAAATATTACCATACACATAAATACAGGCTACCTTCTTCATTTGAACTTTTCATTTTAATGATGTGACTCTCAGGGGGTTACTCCTGGCTCTGCACTCAGGATTTACTCCTGGCAGTGCTCAGGGGACCATATGGGATGTTGGGGAATCAAACCCAGGTCGGCCGCTTGCAAGGCAAATCCCTCCCCACTGTGCTATCGATCCGGCCCCAGAACTTCTCTTTTTAGCTACACAGAAAAATGTGGACAGTCCTAGATACAATAAACAGTAGATTAACAGAAAAGGAAAATCTGCCAGACTTACTCGCCTGCAGTCGCCTCCTCCCCTGGTAGACAGGCAGCAGCAGCGGCAGCAGCGGCACAAGCTATTTCCATCATAGCAGAGCTGGTAGGTGCGTCAGTAGTGGAGGAAGACCTGGGTCGGCCGGACTGCATAACAGCTGCCATCTCCTGGCCAGACTTTCTGTTGATTTGAGGACTTCCCTTGGGGGCCTCTGGCTTGCCCCCGCCTACTATGCAAGCTGGTGCCTCTCTTCATCTTGGGGGCACTCGGATCTGCTGCAGAACACGATTCAGAGCTGTGGGGTGGGTGGAGACACCATCAATCTCAGCACACGTGTTCTGGCTTTCCAGATCCACCTCGGGTTCTGGATCTGCCTGAATTTGCTGCACATCGTGTGGAGACACAGACGACCTCCTGCGCTGGTGCTGGAAGAGATGCTTCAAGCCTTGGCCAATCACATTAATGTTCTCCAAAGCATTGTGGGTCATTTTAGACAACTTTTGTTCTGATTCTGTCTGCTTTCTGGCCTCTGCATCTTGGGATTTGCCTCCAGGATCAGGGTCCTCAAATAACTGTTCACTGCCCGAAGGCTCCATCAGTTGAGTTAATAGGCTTATTTGCAAATGCAAAAAAAATTTAAGCACACCCAGGACTGACTGTCAAATTAAGTAGGCATTGCTTCACCAGTAACTACACATGCAGCTGTGAGACGGAGGCTTCATGCCTAGCTAATGTTTAAAAACACAAAAACAAAAAAGAAAAGCATTATGATCCATGCAGAAACTGGTGTGAAGACAAAGAAAACATACCACTAGGCAAACAAATAGGCAATATCATTAAGCAATCTTTAATCAGAAGATTAAAGGACAGTTTCCTAGATAGCATGTAATGGTTATTTTCTAGAATAAGCTCAAAATAATCACACAAGAAATAAAAAGAGAATTGATTTTTTTTTTAAAAAAGTCCTAAAAGTTTCAACATATGAAGAATTAAATACTAGAAGATCATTCTGGAATACAATCTATAATAGTAGTTGAAAAATAAGATATGAGATAACAGAATCGTCTAACCAAGGCAATTTAATTCTTCTCATTCATAATCACAATTAATTATGCATATGATGAAACACAGCAGAGCAAATTCAAAAAGTAAGTTATAGACATCCTGCTCTAATAATGTGAGGATTTTAATGAAAAAGAAAAATTTGTTACCGTTTATATTCATCAAGGTAACTAGAGAAAACAGGTTTGCTCTTTTGCAAAGACAAAACCTGCTGAAGCATTTTAATTTATAAGTAGAATTTGGCTGAAGCACAATGACCCTCTGGTCTAATGATCCAGAAGGTGAATGATCCAGAAGGAATCTGTCTTCACAGCGATTAGACCACTGCTAACAGGAGTTATGGAGAAGAGATCCCAAACAAGGCCCTTTTCTGACAGTGTCCTCCCGTAGAGGCTCCCTCTAGACCCACACAGGAACTGGAACGGTGGAATAACGGGAAAATCAAAGCTGAAACTGCAACCACAGAGCAGCGTTAGATGCAGGAAACGAAAAGAAGCTGAAACTAAGAGAAAGGAGGTTAGCACAGTCAAGAAAATCACATGCCAAAAAGAAAAGCCGAGGGACTAGTAGGAGCAATCTTATCTTCTCATAATACAAAGTATTTTGTATTGATTTTATGCAAGATAAAAAGCAGCTGAAAGAGAACAAAATACTGTGTGCAAAATTATTTCAGTATTTCTCCTCAACTTTGATGAAGGGCCTTCTTAAAAATCCCTGCAATACCCACTATTTCTGAAAAACTTAAGGCACTGCCAGTGATCCCAACTGCCAAGGCAACGCAAACACCTCAGGCCAAGCAACTACCGAAGAGGCCCAAATCATGTGAGTAGAAGAGTTCCCTGGACTCGGGCACCCAGGGTCAGGGTCAGGACCGCAACCCCGGACCGTTCCTGCCCCTCACTCCTCCCAGACCTCCTCAAAGACCTGCTGTCCGTATTCTGCCAGGCCTTGCCCTGACCTCTCCGTGCCTCAGAAGCACGCACACGGTAGCTAACTTTCATTCGCCTCCCACTACTACATTCCTACTCTAAATAGGATAAGATCGTTTGCTCCCTAACTATTTGAAAAGTGAGTAGCAAACTATTCCCAAAAGAATGAAGGACTTCATTGCTTTCGCTCAAACTCTCTGTGGTACATGGAATGCTGCCACGTTGCTGGAGCCCCCGCACCTTGTCCTGGCTGTGCAATGCTCATTTTCCCTTTTCCTTCGGGGTGCCAAGAAGCGCTAGTCAGTGGTATATGGTACATCTTGGCCTTTCCAGAGTTTTCTCAGGCTCCTTGAAGTCCTCGTAGGCAAAGCTGATGTCCACAGTAAGAGAGTATATGTTCAACTATCATCACCTTTTCTCAGGAGTTTGTGATAGTTACTGAATTATTTCTACTATGCAAATTATCACACTGAGAGGAAAAGAGCTATTTAACCAGGCAATCCAGCAGGAGTATAAATCAACTAACCTCTTACGTGTGCAGGAGTGAGTGCGTGCACGGATTTCATAGGGGGCCACACCCAGTGGTGCTGGGGTGGGAGATACTGAAAGCACTCTGGTGACATAGCATGTGCCTTATGCCTGGGTGCTCAGGCAGATGGTGGTGCTGGGTGTCACCAGAGTCCCACTTAACAGCGCTGGGGCAGGCGGTATATGGTGCCACAGACCAAATTCAAGGCTCAAAGCTGCTCTAGCAGGTGATTTGTCTCCACAGGTTTAGCTGCTACTTAGGAAAGGGTTATTCAGAACCTGAGATCTCGGAAGGTTGTAAAAGCTGCAGGGAAGTAATGAGGAAGCAACTTATTTTCCCTCATTTGTATCAATACAGATGTTTGCTTAAGGAAATAAAATATGGAAATCTGGGGCCGGAGTGATAGCCCAGCGGTAGGGCATTTGCCTTGCACGCAGCCGGCCTGTGCCAGCCCGGGTTCGATCCCTGGCATCCCATATGGTCCCCCGAGCACCGCCAGGAGTAATTCCTGAGTGCAGAGCCAGGAGAAACCCCTGAGCATCGCCGGGTGTGACCCAAAAAAAAAAAAAAAAAAAAATGGAAATCAAGTTTTCCCCTCCAGCAAAATATCATGAGTAAAAGAATGGTAACAAGCTAAAAAAAATGAAAAACAACAACTTAATGACCTGCTTGTTTCAAATATAAAGGCACTAAAAATTACTAAACAATTTATTACCAATTTCTTGGGGAGTTATTAAAACTCATCAGTGGGAATCTGCTTATTTTTAAAAGTGGAAAAATATGGCACATTTTAAATGTCAGCAAACTATCTGAAACTTAGCTAGTGTTTATACATCTTTTTGTTGACCAAATAATTTGAAATAAGAATAAAATGCCATCATTCCTAGATACTTAGAAATACAGTGCCAACTCCAAGCTGAAGACCACACGGGATACTAACACAGCTCCCCGACCGGCCCCCCTTACTCATACTATCTAGCCTAAGTCACCTACCTAACACGCCTGAAAGAACCCGACATTAAGGTAAACCTTTTGAGGGCTCAGGGTATAACTTGCATGTGAGCGGTCCTGGATTCAAGAAAACATTTTGAAAAAATTCCAGTCTAACGATCCTAGAATGTATCCTGCCACTACACTAGCAGTCATCAACTGCATTAGTGTTGGTTATCGACAAAAATAATTTGATTAAAATTTTGAAGCTTACTAAGAAATTCTATAGCCCCCAGAAAAAACTTAAGACCACCTTTAAAACATATGTCAAATATGGAAGTAAGTGAAAAATGCCAAAGTGGCCAAAGAGATACTACAGGAGGTAAGGCACTTGGCACTGAACACTGACCACAGTTCAAAGCCAGTCACTGAAGAGAGCCAGCTGCCTGACCACCACTACGTGTGGCCCAAAAGCATAAGTGAAAAGTCCCTATGAAGACCATGCTGCAATAACCACTCTGTAAAGCTGACAGCCCTGAACTGGAGAGACAGCTTAAATGGTGAACACATAACTTGCTTGCAAGATCCAGGTCAAATCCCTGGTGCCCCAACTCTCATACACACATACCAATATGGCTGGAGGTGACCCCACAATAATTAAAATATAAATAAGGTGTGGGCCAGAGCAACAGGACTGTGGGTAGGGCACTTGCCTTGTACAGGCTCAACCAAGTTCAATCCCTGGCACCCCATATGGTCCTCCAAGCCCTGCCAGGATAGATCCCCAGGTGCAGAGCCTGGGGATAAAAGTTCTGAGCAACACTAGCTATTGCCTCCAAATCAAATCAATAAGAACTAAATACGGGAGATAGCTCCGTGGTCAGGGAATGTACCTTCCATGTGCACGGGTATGAGAACTATTCCCAAACACATTATTCCCAAACCTGTCGTGGCGCGCTGGTGGTCTGTGTACTGCCACAGCATCCCCAAGCCCAACACTGAAACACCAACCCACTGGCCAAGAATTACTGGAAGTGGCCTCCTTAGCATAGCTTGAGGTCCCCCAAAAGACCAAAGAATAAAAATTAAAAATATACCATTATTTAATAATAATATATAAAATTTTTAATAGTATGAATCCAAGGACTAAAAGAATTTAATGTTCAAGTTTTTTTTTCCAAATTTATTATTTTTTTTTGTTTTTTTTTATTACAATTACAAAGATATACAATTAAAAAAGTTCATATTTGGATTTTGGTCATAGTGTTCCAGCACCCATCCCTCCACCAGTGTCCATCAAGTTTTTTTAAGATGCCTCTATTTACTCCTTTAACAGAGCAAAATTCAAATGAATATTAACTGATCCTCAGTTTATAAAATTCCCCTAACCACTCTGCTGACTGTAAAGCTAAGTGTACTCTCACTTATTTTATTTTAAATAATGGATGGCTTATTTATTTATTTTTGCTTTTTTGGGGTCACACTCTGCGATGCTCAGGGGTTACTGTTGGCTCTGCACTCAGGAGTTACTCCTGGAAGTGCTCGGGACCATATGGGATGCCGGGGATAGAACCCCAGGGCATGCAAGGCAAACGCCCACACTACTATACTGTCGCTCCAGCCCAGGTGTACTTTCATTAAAAAAAAAAAAAAAGACATGTTAGTTTCTCTTTATCGACTCAATTTCTCTGAAAATTTCTTTACTAGAGGACACAGGGAAGGAAAAAAGGGGAAATAAAAAGACATGAGAGTAAAGAGATAAAGTAAAAAGTGTAAAAAGAGGAAAGGGTAACCACTATATTTTAGAAAAGGATGTTAAAATCTCAGTATTTTATTTTATTTTTTTTTTTTTTTTTTTTTTTTTTTTTTGCTTTTTTTGGGTCACACCCGGCAATGCTCAGGGGTTTCTCCTGGTTCTGCACTCAGGAATCACTCCTGGCGGTGCTCGGGGACCATATG
>JAJIBD010014632.1:0-14191 GCA_021461705.1 Cryptotis parvus | reverse complement strand
AAGGCAAACGCCCTACCGCTGGGCTATCGCTCCGGTCCAATAATTGTCTTTTTTGACAGAGGAAACATCCAGTGGTGCTCAGGGCTTACACCTGGCTCTGAGCTCAGGAATCACTCCCGACAGTGTTCTGAGGACCATATGCGGTGCCAGGGATCACCCAGAGTTAAGGCAAGAGCCTTAACTCCTATTCTGTCTCTCTGGCCTCCTCCATAATTTCTCCAAGTCCAAACCTCTTTGTTTATCAGACTGCTTTGATTATGTCAACAGAGATCTGGATTCCTCCAAGGGTAGTAAGTTTTTCCTTCTGGTCTCCCCTCTCAAGTCAGCAGTGCATGTCTTTAGAAAAATAAGCATTCAGAGGGTGGTGACTGATGTTTATTCATCTTTGTTTTCCCAATTCTAGTCTTTCAGTAAATGGGACTATCATAGCAGACTGAATATAATAGATTCTCATAAAGTAAGATTTATTTTTGTGTCCAGATCAGGAGATACAACTCTGCGTGTGTTCTAGAAGTTATCTCTATAGCAATAAACCATTTATTGAGCATGCATAGTATCCAATTCCATGCTGGTCTTCTTACAAACATGATTTCACTTAATCCTAAAAATAACCCTATGGAGTAGACATTACTAGTTTGTCCAGTTTACAATTGAGATCATGGTAAAGAGTGCAAGAGCTTAAGGTACCTGCATGAAAATAAACAGTAAGAGGAATAGAGATAATCTGAGAAAGTAAAAGCCAAACCCCTGGCGGTGTTGGGGGGGTGGCATATGGAATGCCAGGGATCAAACCCAGGTCTGCTTCATGCAAATTCCCTACCTGTTGGGCTATCGCTCGACCCCCTTGAACCAGCATTTTTTTTTTTTTTGGGTCACACCCAGCAATGCTCAGGGGTTACTCCTGTCTCTGCACTCAGGAATTACTATTGGCAGTGCTTGGGGGACCATATGGGATGCAAGGAGTCAAACCAGCTGCGTGCGTGCAAGGCAAACACGCTATCTGCTGGACAATCACTCTGGCCCCCTGAACCAGTATTTTTATATTTTTTAAAGAATCTTTATTCATTCATTCATTCATTCATTCATTCATTTTGCTTTTTGGCTCATACCTGGTGATTCTCAGGGGTCACTCCTTGTTCTTTGCTCAGGAATTACTCCTGGCAGAGCTCGGGGGCCCATATGGGATGCCAGGGATCGAACCCAGGTCAGCTGCATACAAGGCAAACATCCTACCTTTGTGCTATTGCTCCGGTCCCTGAACCAGTATTTTTAAAGGACACACTGTGCCTATTTGGGGTGCTGATGATCCCCTTTTTATGAGTGAGGACTACTGTTTCAAGCTCAGAACAAGATTGCTTTCTTTTCTAAATCCATAGGCTATCAGAAACGTTGGCAGGCTTTATATCAGTAAAAAGAAAACACACAACTCTTGTCTGGCATTTACAAATAACTTTGTTATAGATCCTGGATTTCTTTTGATTGTTTTTTTTTGGAGTTCAGGGGATATTCCTGGCTCTAGACTCAAGAATTACTCCTGGCAGTACTCAGGGGACCATATGGGATGCCAGAGATCAAACCTGGGTCAGCTGTGTGCAAGTCAAATGCCCTCTCCACTCTACTATTTCTCTGACCTGAATCTGGATTTTCAACATAGGCAAGACTTTCTGAGAAATTCTGGATAGGTTGTTCCATATAGATTCTGACTTTGTTACAATATCCAGGGAAAGAGAGACTTGTTCTATCAGCAATACAAATATAATGCCCAGTTTCTCCTCAAGCCTGTCTAAAACACTGGCAACACAGAGTGGATCCTTTCTTTAAATCCTATACTACTTTTTTTTTTTTTTTTTAAGTTTGTAAAACATGGTGTTTAATTAAAGAGGGTGAAATGGTTTTATAAACTATTAATCTTAATGGTTTTTTAAACTGTTAATCTTTAGTGACAACATTCAGCCATTCACCAATTCTTACTGCATAAAAGTTCTAGTGTAAATACTTCACTTTTAGCACATACACAAAAGCAAATGCCTTTTACAGATAAGAACTGACATTTTCTTATATTCTGATTTCCTCATATTTCTGGGTCACACACAGCAATGCTGGGAACATTGAATGCTAGCACTCAAACCTGTGGTCCCTGCATGCCAATACATGCACTCCAGCCCATTGAACTACTTTCCTAGCCCCTTAATTTTTTATGTTTAAGTTATTAACCAATTGTCAAATTAAAGGCAATACTCATGCACTGCTGAGTGTCCTATACTACTTCTATATCTCCTTTGTTTGGGATGTTGCCTCAGGAGACCTTGAGCCTGAAGTGGGGAATCAAGGAACCTGACTTTATAGTTTTCTGGTAGTTTTAACCTGACCGGATGGGACAGCTCTGGATCCACGTTTGCCTAGAGCAGTCTTTTTCTTTTTTCTTTTGGGTCACACCCGGCCATGCTCAGGGGTTACTCCTGGCTCTTCACTCAGGAATTACTCCTGGCAGTGCTCAAGGGACCATATGGGATGCTGGGGATCGAACCCGGGTCGGCCAAGTGCAAGGCAAACGCCTTACCCGCTGTGCTATTGCTCCAGCCCCGCCTAGAGCAGTCTTTTTTTTTTTTTTTTTTTTTTTTTTTTTGCTTTTTGGGTCACACCTGGTGATGCTCAGGGGTTACTTCTGGCTCTGCACTCAGGAATTACTCCTGGCGGTGCTCGGGGGACCATATGGGATGCCGGGATCGAACCCGGGCCTGCACAGGCCGTCCGTGTGCAAGGCAAACGCCCTACTGCTGGGCTATTGCTCCGGCCACAAGAGTAGTCTTGTTTCAACATCAGGCTAGACCTGAAATGATCTAACCTATGTCGTGGGCTGTCAATGCCCTTCAACCAGATGCCTCCATGTTTGGAGCTGAACAAGACTGATTTATGACTCGCTGCAATGGGAGAAAGCATGCACCCCTGCATGCCTCTCAGTAAGCGGGCATTAGGAAGGACTTGAGCTTTGGTTATGTGATTTTGGGGGAGAGGGAGGGTTCAGGAAGAAGAGTTTCTCTCTGGATTGGTGCCGTTAAGTGGAGACAGTTTTGCACACAGGAGGCTTGGCTTTGAGGCAACAGCACTCAGGTGCTTCACTGAGTGCCCCCTGGAGTGACCCTGAGTAGAGAACAGGGAGTAAACGCTGAGAATCGCAAGGTTTATGCCTTCCTCTCAAAATAGAAAAGAAAGTAAGAAGCTAGAGAGATCGCTCAGAGGGTGGAGCTCATGCTTTGCATGTGGAAGTACCAGGTTAAATCCCTGGTATTGTATGATCCTCTCAGCACCGGGAGTGATCACCCAAGCACAGTCAGAGCACTGAGCACTGCCAGATGGGGCTCCAGCCCTCTAAAGTAGTAACAGTTAAAACGAGGGAGAACTCAAAGGAAGCGCCTGGGAGACTTTCCTTTCTTCAATTCCTGGTTAAATTTCCTGTTTCAATTACTGGCACTATGTAGACCAGTCTGTGCACCACTGGGGAGACACGCCAACACTGCTGGGTGTGGCTCCCCAAAAGAGATGGGTAGTGGAGTGATAGTACAGTGGGTAGGGTGCTTGCCTTGCACATGGCCACTGGGGTTCAGTTCCCTATATGGTCTCTCAAATCCTACTAGGAGTGATCCCTGAGTACAACCAGGTGTGACTCTGTAAGCAAAGGAAAGAATAGGAAAGAAAAAAAAAAAGAAGAAGAAGAAAAGAAAAGAAAAGAAAAGAAAAAAAAAAAAAAAAGAGGGTCCTGAGTGACAGCACAGTGGGTAGGGCGTTTACCTTGCATGTGACCAACCAAGGTTTGATCCCTGGCATCCCATATGGTCCCCCGAGCACTGCCAGGAGTAATTCCTGAGCACAGAGCCAGGAGTAACCCCCTGATCATTGCCGGGTGAAAAAAAAAAAAAAAAAAAAAAAAAGAGAGGAAAGAAAGAAAGAAAGAAAGAGAGAGAGAGGGAGGGAGGGAGGGAGGGAGGGAGGAGGGAGGAAGGAAGGAAGGAAGGAAGGAAGGAAGGAAGGAAGGAAGGAAGGAAGGAAGGAAGGAAGTTAGTTGGAAGGAAGGGAAGGAAGAAAGGATGGAAGGAAGGAAGGGAAAGAAAGAAAGAAAGATAGTTGGAAGGAAGGAAGGAAGGGAAGGAAGAAAGAAAGGAAGGGAGGGGGGAAGGAGGGGAGGAAGAAACTATCAGTTGAATAGTTCAATTATCAGTTGAATAGTTCAATTAATATTTGTGTATAGGATGGACAGACGAGAGCAAATCTCAGGCTGTAGTTGGCAAAGCTGCATCAGTCACTTTAGCCAGGTGATGTGTGTTATTTTAGGGCTTGAGCATGTCTCTGTGTTGTTTGTGTTCAGATTGGGTTGTAGAATAGACTGTTCCATCAAAGTCACAGAGTGCCTTGTTTTGTTTTGAAACTGTTATGTTGCTCAACAAGAGAACACCAGCATCTAGCGATGAGAACTGAGCCAACTCACAGCAAAGCTGATAGCACCAGGCCAGTTCAGGATGTTAGGGGAAACTTATTTTTATTCTCAATGTCAGCTTATATGTATCAATTTATCCTCATGTCTATGTATGTGTGCACATGTAAACATATCTCTATCTGTTACAATTATTTAAAATTCCAATGCTGAAACCAAAGCAGATATAATTGGAAGGTTTTCCATTTTCATTAGGAGTGGCACTTAAATTTTGTTTTGAGAGTGCCTATTTATTTACATTATTATTATAATTTCTTCGTGCCCACTGGAGCAAATTGATGAACAATGGGAATACAAGTGATGCAAGTAATACAAGTGATGATTAGTTTCGATTCCCTTCCTTGTGTTGTTGCCATGTCCAGGGGTCTCACTCTTGGTTGTAGTATGCCATATATGGATTGAGCATTTGTTGGGGTATCACGGTTCAACCACAGCAGGCCTATAGGCATCTCAAGCGAGGGTTGTGAGTGGTATTGGAGATTGAATTTAAGGTTTCAAGCCTACATTGAAACACTGAGAAACACCAGCATTTATTTTATTTAAGACACCTAGGTACTAGTATTTATTTTATTAGAGATATAATACATTCATTTGGTTAAAATAATTTTTAAAAATTCTATACCTGGTAGTACTCAGGAGCTACTCCTAGGTCTGTGCTTGGGGCTTGCTCTCAGCCATGCGGGGGAATTTGTAGTGCCTCAGGCTTCCCCAACACAAAGCAAGTGCTCAGCTCTGAGCTGTCTATCTCTCCAGGCACCCTTAACAAACAAACAAACAAACAATTTGTGGGTTTTGTTTTTGAGCCACACCCAGAGGTGCTCAGGGCTTTATCCTAAATCTATGCTCAGGGTCACTCCTGGTGGGGTTTCCAAGCGAAACCGGGCCAGCCACATGCAAGTTCCCTGCCTGCCATATTATCTCCATAGTCCCACTTAAAAAATTAAGGGTATAGGCAAAAGTTTCCTTTCTAGTCCTCATTTGTTAAAATTTCACATTATTCCAACAGGTAACTACTATTATTAACTTGTATATTTTCCAGAATATTCTTTACACAGGTCATACATAGAAATGTAATTGTGTTTCTTTTATAGACTTAAAGAGAACAGATAAATATGCACTTTTGCCTCTTTCTTTTCTATTACTACACCAGGAAGAAGGTTCTGTCTCTGTATGTAAAGAAAATTCTCAGTTTTGATGGAAAATAATGATGTTCAGTTATCTGCTTTCAATCTCTTGCTACCAAAAGAGTCAATGCAATGAGCAACACACTTGCATATTTCTATCATTGCCCACTTGGGGAAGCATATTCTTGAGTAATTTCTCTAAAGGAAATTGCTAGACTAAGAAGTACATTGGCAACCTTGAGATATATTGCCGAACAGTCTCGCGGTGGCAGTATAGTAACTGACCATCTTTGTTGCTACTCTTGCTGTTTTGGGTTCAGTATTCCAGGGTTACTGGGGGAGGGGGTGCTGGGGATCTAACCCACGTCTCAAGTTGCAAAACTAAGGCCAAGACATCAGTCTCTGGTGAGCTGAGTGTGGTCCTGGCAGCTTTGTTGTCTGTGATCCTCATAGTTGCCAGAGACTTGGGACAGCAGCTAAGTGTGTGTGAGCATCACGAATAAAGAGGGGCTGACCTTGGCAAGTTTTGCAACTAAAAAGATGTACTAGCTCTACAGTCAGAAAATTGAATCCCGGGCCAGAGACTATCTCTCATAGCTGACAGGGTATTTGCCTTGCACACGGCCGACCCAGGTTCGATCCCCAGCATCCCATATGGTTCCCCAAGCACCGCCAAGGGTAATTCCTGGGTGAAGAGCCAGGAGTAACCCCTGAGCATTGCCAGGTGTGACTCCCAAAAAAAAAGAAAATTGAATCCCAAGGAATATGTGTGCAAACGACACAGCACCTCCCAGCTAGCACAGCAACCAGAATGAGTGTGAGCACCACATGAAGAGAGTGAACTCTTGGCAAGCCTGACAACCAATGCATAAGCATCCAGAACAGATAAGTAGTTCCCAGGAACCCCCACAGCTGAAATGTCTGAATACTGCGGCTAGGCCTATGAGTGACTTCCGGTCAAAACATCAATGAGGGAAAGGAAGGAGAGAAAGAGGATTTTGCAGCTAAATGAAACGTTTGTTAGGTCCATGGTGTGCAGCGGCATACCATTCTTACTCCAAGTCCATGGATTTACTTCCAAGTTCTCTCTTGGTAGTGGATATTCTCTAGGTTTAAATAAATGTGTATTTTTTCCGGTCTTTTTTGTTTTTGGCCATAACTGGTCATGCTCGGGGCTACTCTGAGCTCTTTCATCAGGAATCATTCCGGGAAGTGCTTGGGGGACCATATAGGATGTCAGGGATCAAATCCATGTTGGCCACATACACGGCAAGTGCCTTACCCATTGTACTATCTCTCCAGCACCCAAATGTTTATTTATTATATTGGTATTAATATATGCATATTAATGCCTACAATAAACATACATTTACTATATTAGTAAATAGAATAACTACATATCTATAGATATGTACAATCTATCAGGATAGGAATATTCAAAGTAGTTTCACTTCCTAAAAATCCTTTGTACTTTGCCAATTTATTAAGCTCACTTTTGGCTCTGTACTCAAGGATCACTCCTGGCTGTGTTCAGGATATATGGTTATGGGGTCAAACCCAGGGCAAACGTGGGGTCAAACGTGCAAGGCAAGCACCCTACTCATTGTACTATCACTCTGGACCTCCTTTAATTCCTGCCAACCGTTTATTTTTTACTTTCTCCATTATTTTGACATTTTTTCCAAAGGTCGTAGAGTTGGATTCATGCAGCATATGCCATTTACAGATTGGCCTTTAAAAATATTTTTATACCACAGTGAGACATAGAATTACAAAGATGTTCATGATTGGGTTTCAGTCATAGTGTTCCAGCACCAACCCCCCACCACCCTTCCCAACTCCAGCACCCCAGCTTCCCTCTCCCCTGCCTCCCAGCCTCCCTCTATGGCAGGAACTTTTCTTCTTTTTCTTCTTCTTCTCTCTCTCTCTCTCTCTCTCTCTCTCTCTCTCTCTCTCCCTTCTCTTACACATTGTGGCTTGCAATACATACATTTAGGGGTTATCATATATATCCCTTTGCCTATGTTCAATGCTCAGTTCTATCCTGGCTTTACCATTTCCAACAATTACTAGCTCAATGGTCCCTTCTCTAGCTACCTAACCTCTGACTCCCACACAGTTGTGTTGGCCTCTTTCTTTGGTGATATGCACTTCACTTTCTTCCATGTTTTCTCATAACTAGTCAGCCCATTTCTCTTAGTCCTGAATAATACTTTTGATGAGCAAGTTATTTATCCACCCACTGCAAGATACCTTGTTTTTTCCCTAAAATTTGGTAATTATGAGTAAAGCTAGTGTTAGTCATCTGTCTACAGATTCTTGTGGGGCTGTAAGTTTTTGGCTATTGTCATAGGTACCAGTAAGACCAATTGCTGAGAGTATGTATAATCTTTTAGTTTTTGTCAGGGCCACACCTGGTGGTGCTCAGAGTCATCAATCACACCTAGTGGGGCTAAGGGGACCATTAGTTTCTAGAGAACAAACCAAGGGCCTTATACATGCAAGGTATCTGCTTTACCACTTAGGTCATACCCTGGCTGTTGAGTATGCGTAATTTTCTAGGAAACTGTTAAACTGACTTACCCAAAGTGGCTGACCACGTTTTGCAGCCTCACGGCACTAAAAGAAAATTCCTGTTGCTCCACATCCTCGTTGTGCATAGACTGAAATCAGATAATATCATTGCTACATGGAGGAAAGGCAGAAAACTTTGTTTTTCAGAATTTAAATTGAGAACTGCCTAGAGGAAGAGATTATAACATACAGACAGCTCTGATTAACTGCTTCTGCATGATCACCTCATGGCAGGTTCGAATTTATATGCAGTTTGAACAGGCAGGTTGTTCTCAGTAAAGGGTTACATTAATCTGTAAAGTAAGAAGCATTTGTCTTTTGGCACATGGCAATTCCTAACATCGTAACTGAACAGTCTCTGAGGCAGGAACTATTCAAGATGGGAGGAAATTAAGAGATACCAGCTGGGGGGAGGGCGGACAAGGATGGCGTGATAGAGTGCACGCATCACTGTATGAGGCCCGGGTACCACGCGCTACCCCCATACCATTGGGTGTCTCTGGTGATCCTATACTAAAAACAAAACCAAAACAGGAGACCGCAATTTATCATAAAATTCTTGACTTAGCTCCTGAGGTCTCGTCATTTCATTGCAGTAGATCTGGAACGTAGATGGGTGAGGCTACAAGGCTTTCTGTAGTCTAAAAAGGGAAGTGTTTTGGGGTCGGAGTGATAGCCCAGCGGTAGGGTGTTTGCCTTGCACGCGGCTGGCCGGGTTCGATCCCCGGCATCCCATATGGTCCCCGAGCACCGCCAGGAGTAATTCCTGAGTGCAAAGCCAGGAGAAACCCCTGAGCATCGCCAGGTGTGACCCAAAAAGCAAATAAATAAATAAATAAATAAATAAATAAATAAATAAATAAATAAATAAATAAATAAAAAAAAGGGAAGTGTTTTTCTGAGCAATAGTACAGTGGGTAGCGGCACTTGCCTGGCACACGGCTGAACTGGGCTCCATCCCAGGCGTATAATCCCCAAGCACTGTCAGGAGTGATTCCTGAGTGTAGAGCCAGGAGTAACCCTTGAGCATCACTGGGTGTGACCCCAAAGTCTAATTAATTAATTAATTAATAAAAAATAAAAGAGAAGCATCCCTCCATGACTATCTTTAAAATCTCTGCAAATTCACCTCTTTTGTGTCCAATATTATTGTTTAGGCACCGTTGGTGTCTGGGATCCGGCCCATCACTACCTCCCTACCATGAGGTAGAGGATCTCACTGGTTCTATGCACATGTCCTGCCAACCACTTATCTATTCACATGCTTATTTTTCATCTGTGTATCTTCTTTGGTTTGACTGTCTTCAGGTCTGTGGCCTGTTTGGTTTGGTTTGGGAACCCTACCCTTCAGTGCTCAGAGGCAACGACAAGGATGGGTGCTCAGGGCTGCCCCCTGCAGTGCTAAAGGAGCCATGTGCTACTGGAAGTGAAACTTGCACCTCCCACGTGCAAAGTCTGCACATGCAAAGTCTTTTGTGTCTCTCGAGCCATTAAAATTTTTCTTAAATAGGGGCGGAGTTGGGCGGAGCTATAGCCCAGTGGGTAGGACGTTTGCCTTGCACTTGGCCGGTCTGTGCCGGCCCAGGTTTGATCCCCGGCATCCCATATGTCCTCCCGAGCACCGCCAGGAGTAATTCCTGAGTGCAGAGCCAAGAGAAACCCCTGAGCATTGCTGGGTGTGACCCAAAAAAGCAAAAAAAAATTTTTTTTTCTTAAGTAGAATCACTGTCAATTACAAAGTTATTCATTATTGAGATTCAGGTATACACTGTTCTGACACAATCCCTTCACCAGTGTCCCTCCACCAAGTCCTCAGTTTGCCTCCAGTCGCCAGCCTGCCTCTATGACAAGCTCTATTTTCTTTGTTCCCTTTCTCCCTCCCCCCCCTTTAGGTACTGTGGTCTACCATGCTGTTACCGATAGGGTCTCGTGCATGTCACTTGACCTCTTTTCAGCACCTAGTCCTGCCCAGAGTGACCACTTCCCTCTGTCATTGTCATTGTCCTAGTGGTCCCTGACCTGTTCCACCCCTCACACACTCCAAGTTCTGGCCATTTTTTTTAAAATTGATCTGTTTGTCTCACTTTTGCTGAGGTTTAAGGATTCTTTTAGATTTTGGTTTATAGACCTTGATCAGATATATCTTTTGCAAACATTTTCTTCCAGTTTATAGCTTGTCATCTCATTCTCTGAAAAGATACAAGTCTTTTCCCTCTTGTGATGAATACTAGCCATTTCTAGTTCTTTTCTATGAACTGTGTTCACATTTCTTGATGTGCTGCATTTTAGGTAGTTAGATTTGAGCAGAAATGACTTTCTAGAGTGACCCATGTGACATTCTTCCAAACTGGACCCTCAGCAATGCAGTCCTTTTCATTTGTGATGACTGGAAAGCGTATTTTTGAAGAAAAGAACAACTAGTGGCAAAATTGTCTTCTATGAATTCCTAAACTTTTGTGTGTGAGGGCAGGAGCATAGTGGGAATAGCCGGGCCCACCCTGTGGTGCTGGGGCAAAGGGAAGCTATTTTCAGTCCTGTGCTTGGGAGCTGCTCCTGGTGGTATTCAGAGGCCATATGATGTTGGGGATTGAACCCAGGCCTCCTGCATGCAAAGCACGTGCTCCATTAAACTCCCTCTCTCTGGGTCAAAGTCCTCATTTTATCTATTTATATAACCATGTATTTATTTATTTTGTTTTTTGGGTCATGCCCTGTGATGCTTAGGGGTTACTCCTGGCTCTGCACTCAGGAATTAGTTCTTTTTCTCCTATATATTCAACTTTGTTTTTTTATTAATCCAGATCTTTTTTTTTTTTTTTTTTGGGTCACACCTGGCAATGCTCAGGGGTTACTCCTGGCTCTGCACTCAGAAATCACTCCTGGCGGTTCCTCAGGGGACCATATGGGATGCTGGGGATCGAACCTGGGCCGGCACAGGCCGGCGCAGGGCAAAGAAACGCCCTACCCGCTGGACTATCACTCCGGGCCCGATCCAGATCTATTTTTAATTTTAATTTTATTGTATTCGGGTGAGATAGACAATTACAAAGCTGTTCATGATTAGGTTTCAGTCATACAGTGTTCTAGCACCCACCCCTCCACCAATGCACATTTTCCACCAATGTCCCCAGCTCCCCCCCCTCCCGCAGTCTGCCTCTATAGCAGGCACTTTCCTTCTCTTTTTCTCTTCTTTTTTTTTAAAGGAAATTGGTGAAAATAGTTGCTTCTCCCCCCCCCCCCCCCCCGTCCTTGTTGGGGTTTCTACATTTTTTTTTTTTGCAAGATGCTCATGTCAAGTTTTGGTTCTATAGTGTTCCAACACCCATCCCTCCACCCGAGCCCATCTCCCCATCACCAATGCGCCTACATCCCCCCCCCTCCCACACCTCAACTGCTTGGTGGGTTCTGTATGTCTTTTCTCTCTTCTCTATCTCTCCCTCCCTCCTACCTTTCCTACACATCGTAGAATGCAGTACATTAAAGAACATAACTGTTTCCACTAGTTTGATGGACCGCAAGGCTGCAAGCAGCCACATGACTTAGGGGCCTCATGGTCAGCGTCCAGACAGTGAATATGGCGGCTAATGTGGTGGACGAAGTTTCATCCGGCTGCTTCCGGGACCCCCCAGAGGTGATGGGCCCACTCCCAAAACCCATCTGTCCACCTGAGGGCCTCATGGTCAGCTGAGCCTGGGGAGAGCCGAGTTCCAGCTTCCCCAGCAGCGCCTGAGGCCTGGCATGCTAAGTCTGGTCGCCCCAGGGCAGCTCCTGGGGTGGGGGGCACTGGGCTTAGACAAAATGGATGGGGGAAGGGCCAGTCCTGGCTCCATCTGATGAATTCCCGGTGATTCCCTCTTCTGGGAGCTGCCTACCTGGGCTCGAACTCGCTTTTGTTCTGTTAATCTGGTCTTGAGGTAGCATCTCTCCTGGGTGGGCGGGTTGATCTGCTGCATCGTCCGGACAGCGAATATCTATATTCAACATTTTTTTTTGCTTTTTTTTTTGGGTCACATCCAGAGATGCTCAGGGGTTACTCTTGGCTCTGCACTCAGGAATTAGTCCTGGCGGTGCTCGGGGAACCATATGGGATGCCGGGGATCGAACCTGGGCCGGCACAGGCCGGCCGCGTGCAAGGCAAATGCCCTACCCGCTGGGCTATCA
This sequence comes from Cryptotis parvus, assembly GCA_021461705.1. Lineage (NCBI taxonomy): Eukaryota > Metazoa > Chordata > Mammalia > Eulipotyphla > Soricidae > Cryptotis > Cryptotis parvus. Next base: position 1,843 of record JAJIBD010014632.1, on the reverse strand, counting down.
CTCCAGCCCTATATTCAACATTTTTATTTTTAGGACTGTGCCTATTCAAATATATCACATTATCATATATTACTATTTATCAGGAATTACTTCTGGTGCTTATGGAACCATATGGGATGTCGGGGATAGAACCCATGTTAGCCACATGCAAGGCAAACACCCTCCCACTGTATTATCACTCTGGTCCCAAATTCCTCATTTTATTTTATTTTACATTTTTTGGGGGGTCACACTCAGCAACGCTCATGGGTTACTCCCGCTATGCACTCAGGAATTACTCCTGGCAGTGCTCAGGGATGCCAGGGATTGAACCCGGATCGGTTGCATGCAAGGCAAACTCCCTACACACTAGACTATCGCCTCCATCCTCCCAAATTCCTCATTTTTTTAATTAATATTTTATTATACCGCTGTGAGATATACAATTACAATGTTGTTCATGTTTGGAGGTTTCGGTCACATAGTGTTCCAGCACCCGCCCTCCACCAGTGCCCATTTCCCACCACCAATGTCCCCAATTCCCTCCCCCTCCCATAGCCTGCCTCCATGGCAGGTTCTTTATTCTTTTCTCTCTCCCTCTCTCTCTTTTCCTTCTCTTACATATTGTGGGTTGCAACACATACACTTAGAAGCCATCATGTGCATTTTTTTTGCCTGTATTTAATGTTCAGTTTTAGGGCTGGCATTAGCCCTTTCAACGTTTATTCGCACATGATCCTCTCTCTGTCTTACCCAACCTCTGACTCCCACACGTTTGTGGTAATTTCCACTTTTGGTAAGACATTCTGATCCACGCTTCACCTGACATTGGATTTTGGTATCATAATATGTATATATGTACCAAATTCCTCATTTTAAAGCCCATAATGTTTGCTGGCAGTAACTACTTACCTTTTACTATCTTTTAATGAATATAGAGCAAACTTTTTGGCTGTTATGTTGAAACTGGTTTATAGCCACTCAAGGAAGTCAACTCTCAGGAATTTGGTGAGCCAGTTGTTTAACAATGACATTAATTTTTTAATTTAATTTTATTAGACACTGATTTACAGAGTTGTTTATAATAGGGTTACATATTTTCAGTGTTCACATCTCCAATCCCAGCTACCCCATCCCTCCACCTATGATCACATGCTCCCTCCCATGCCACCTGAATACCTCACAAGTACATCTTTATTTGGGGCCTATGCTTCCTGTACTGCTGAGTTTGGGGGTTTAGATATATACAAATATTTTGTCTCTGTACCACAGCTGAGCCCCAGGCCCTGGTCCCTGTGCCTGTGTGGATCTCCACAACTCCTCTCCTTGTTTCTCCCCTTCATTGATCATTTTCCCTAGAGTTTTTGTTTCTATGGTTTATAGCCAATGTTTCATGCTTTCTATTTATTGCTTTCATTTTGTTTTCTATTGATTTAAACTCTCTTAGTTGATTGAGTTTCTGTGATTTGTGATGTTGTTAATGATTACTTCCCTGTACTTAATTCCAGCACCACACCCATCATCAGTGTGCCTCCCTCGGGGACCCTAATGTCCGTCCATTTCAAACTCCCACCCCTAAACTCACTTGTGTGGGTCAGTTCCCCCAGTGTGTTGCCTTTGTGTTTTGCTCACCTTTGATGCCTTTCATTCCTTTGACGTGTTATTCTATGTACCGCAGATCTGTCAGAATATCAGGTACTTATCCTTGTCCTTCTGGCATGCCTTACTTCACATGCTATCCTTCAGTTCCGTCTAAGTTGTGGTGAATTACATCATTTCATCGCACCTTGTGACCACACAGAATTGCATTGTGTATATGTACCACAGCTTCATCATCTGCCTTTCTTTCATTGTGCACCTGGTT
>JAJIBD010014629.1:0-14191 GCA_021461705.1 Cryptotis parvus | reverse complement strand
ACTAGATTTTGAAGTGATACATCCTGAACCCTTCACAGCATTGACTCTTAAAAGTAAGTTATCAAGATAGGAAAGTTGCAGGTAATCATTGGTCTGAACTGAGATGGAGAGGCATCAATCGGATCATACCAAGTTTTGACACTGGAAAAGAACTCTTACTAGGAACATGCGACTAAAGAGGCGTGGGTGGCATTGGTGTCCTTGTCAACACGAACGTGGCAATGAACATTGATTCATTTGAATGCCTAACAAAACAGCTCCGGATGCTTACACTTGAAGAGATGTGGCCCAGTGTAGCAATTTATCTTGTTGTCTATGCACCAACATCCACATACAAGGAAGATGAAATTGAGAAATTCTCATGGAACTGGAGGAGTTCTATAAAAAGATCACACCTTCTACAAGATCATAGTTGGTGATTTTAATGCCAAGATAGGATCAAGAAGATCAGCTGAAGAACTCCACTTTGGGACCCGTGGCCTAGAATGGAACGAACAGGGTGAGAGACTATCTGAGTTCCATCATGTCCACCAAGACCATTCCATGGGAACTCAGTTCCAGAAGGCTGAAGAAACGTTGGACATGGGAATCTCCTGGTGGACAGTTCCACAAATGAAATTGGACCACATCATCTTCAATCGACGGTTTTGTCTGACTGATGTCACTGTCGTCCCAAAATTCCAAACAGGATTGGACCACCATCTCCTTCGGTGCAGAATTCTCTCACGCAACGGGGAGAAAAGGGCTGCAAAGTTTAAGAGAACTCTCAGAACGACCACCAACTGGGAACTCTTTGGTACCATTGCTGCAACATGGGAAGATACCATCATTGATGACATCGATGAAGAATACAACCGACTGGTTCAGCACCTCCATGATTGTGAAGAATGCCGAGAGAGAAAAGACCACAAAAGGACACCTGTCTTCAAAAACTCTCGAGCTCATTCGCCAACGTGGCAAGGCGCAAGCCTCAGGCCGACCAAATGCCAACGTCCAAGCTTGCAAAGCAGTGCAAAGAAGCAATAAGGGGAGACTTCAAAGAGAGAAGAGCAGAAGTACTGGAAGATGCAGCAGAAGCCGGGAAAAGTCTGCAACGCCCGCCTGTCCTTCGCCAACTATAAGACCAAGATGACTGCCCTCAACGTCCTGGTGGGATCTATCACATCTTCCAGAAAGGCAATGGAGAAGATTATCCATGACTTCTACTCAGATCTCTTTGATAACCACGTCCACCTGTCCACATACCAAATTCCACAGGATGGATATGTCATTCCCAATGTTCTCCCTTCTGGAATCCGACATGCCATCTCGTTGGTAAAGAAGGGAACAGCACCAGGCCCAGACAAAGTCAGACCTGAACACCTGAAGAATCTACCGTAGTACTCATCAATACACTGGCTCGGCTCTTCACACGCTACCTGTCTGAATGCAAGGTGCCCTCCCAATGGAAAACCAGCAGGACAGTTCTACTGTTCAAGAAGGAGGAGACATTCACGACATTGGCAACTATTGCCTCATCTGCCTGTTGTCCGCCATCTACAAGCTGTTCACTCGAGTCATCCTGAACAGGATTGGCAGAACATTAGATGAAGGACAACCATGCGAGCAAGCTGGCTTCGGAAAGGATTCAGCACAATCGACCATATCCACACGGTAACCAAGCTCATTGAGGTTTGTAGGGAGTTCAAGATGCCACTCTGTCTCACGCTCATTGATTTAAAGGAAGCCTTTGATTCTGTGGAGACTGAAGCAGTCATCGAAGCCTCTAGCCAAACAGGGCGTTCAAACCCAATACATCAAGATCCTTCGTGAGCTGTCCATTACGGATCCACCACCAGGATCTCACCATTCTACAAGGAAGTGATCATTGATGTCAAAAGAGGGGGTTCAGCAGGGTGATACCATTTCACCAAAACTCTTCAGCGCCACCCTCGAGAACATCATGCGACAATTAGAATGGGAAGGAATGGGGAGTGAAGATAGATGGTCGGGCAACTACACCACCTCCACTTCGCTGATGACATCGTTCTAATAACACCAAACATTAGCCAAGCGGGCACAAATGCTGGCTGACTTTGACCGAGAATGTGGAAAGATAGGTCTACAGCTGAATCTCAACAAAACTATGTTCATGAAAAATGAACTAGTTCCAGAGGCCCCATTCACTCTCAATGGAACAAACATCTCTGAATGCAGCAGTTATGTGTACCTAGGTCGAGAAGTCAACATGATGAACGACCTAAAACCTGAGCTGCGCAGGAGGAAGAGAGCGGCATGGAATGCCTTCAAAAAGCATCGAAGAAATAGCTAAAAGGACAAAGAACCTCTGGCTCCGGGCACATCTCTTCGACTCCACTGTTCTCCTGCATTAACATATGCCTCAGAGACCTGGGCCCTATGAAAGCAGGATGAGAATGCTATTCGGGTCTCCCAAAAGGGGAATCGAAAGAGCTATGCTTGGAATATCACGCCTCACTCAAGTGAGAGAAGGAATCGGAGTTCCGACCTCCGTCGCTGTTCCAGAGTCAGGGACGCTGTCTCATTTGCCAAGGCATCGAAAATCAGATGGGCTGGACATGTAATGCGATTTGGAGACGACCGCTGGACTAGAGCCATTACTGACTGGATCCCACGGGATGTCAAAAGATCACGTGGCCGCCCACCTACAAGATGGTCAGACTTCTTGGTCAAGACCCTGAACGAACGGTTTGAGGCTCTTCGTATTCCTGAAACAACCAGATGCCATTGGGCTACACTGGCACGTGATAGGGTCAAATGGAAATGTTACTGGCGCCCGCTCGAGGAAATCGATGAACAACGGGATGTCTAGTGATCTAGTGAAAAAATGAAAATGTTTTCCATAGGCAGGAGGGAGAGTGACTCAGTTTGACACTGCCAGCAGGCCCCGAGGCCTCAGGGTTGTGTCCAGTGCTGCTGGGACCATGCGGATGCTGGGGAGTGAACTGGCCAGCCGTAACGCAGGGTCTCACTAAAGCAAGGCAGTGACGTGTCCTATTGCTGTATACAAGCAACTAAAAAGGAATGTCTTGCTCTTTAAAGATTATTGTGCCCCTTGGTAATTATTGCATTTTTTAGTTCACAAAAATATGTTGCAACTTTAGTTTTAAGGATACGGAATTCACTTTTCTATGAATACTTTTTCCTCACGTGCTTTCCTTTCTAAGTGAAAAATGTCACAGAAGCAGCTAAATATTTTATAGGACTTAGCTTAGGATATAGAATCCAGTCAACAGGTTTTGTTTGGTACCATATTTAGTGACTGGACCAAGGACCAGAATAAAAAAAGTAGAGGCTTATGTTGCAGTTGGCTTATACTGCTTTCTTATGTAGCCAATCCCATTCTGATGTGCTCTTTCCCAGGATTAATTAGTACTTGTTAGGAGTGGTTTTAGATAACTCTTATCTTGGGCCAATTCTTTAAAAAAAAAATAAAGGTGGAGGGCAGTGCCCAGTCCAGCTAGGTAGGATCTGCCTTGCTTGCGCTAACTCGGGTTTGATCTCTGTCATCCCATGTGTCCCCTGAGTACTGCCAGGAGTAAGCCCTGAGCATCACCAGGTGTGACCCCAAAAACAAACTAATAATAAAAAAGGGCTGGCATGATAGCATAGAGGATATGGCACTTGTCTTTCAGTATGGTTTACTTGGATTCAGTCCCAGCACCACATGTGGTCCCCCCAAGCCCTGCCGGGAGTGATCCCTAAGTTCAGAGCTAGAGGCAAGCACTGAATTTACTGTTCAATGTGCTACCCCCACCCCCAAATCAAATAGTAAACCAAATTACATATTTTAGAGAAGGATATTAATATTGAATACTTTTGTGAGCAAATACACTCTAAATAGGCTAAAGTAAACTAAAACTCACTCAGAGAGCTTATAAATAGGACCAGAAGGATAGTGCAGATGTTAAGATACTTGCTTTGGATGGAGTTGACCCTGCTTCTGTCCCCAGCACCAAAAACTTAGAGTCCCCAAAGCACACCAGGTGTTGTTGGATTACCCCTGGGTTTTTGTCTACAAATGAAATGTTTTCAGTTAAGGTAGACTGCTAAGACTTAAGACAGTTAAGGCTGTTAAGAAACAGTTAGGTCGCCAGAATTCTGAATATATAGCTCCAAGAGATAATCCCGGGACCTCTGAGGGGCCTTCTGGGCAGAGAGGCCCTGGGGAGAAAACTGAATGAAGAGAAATAAAAGGAGAGAGCTTCAGACTTTCAAGAGTCCGGCTCCAACTCCATTTGTTCATCAATCGAGAATGGTCTTCAGCCCAGATGCAGTGAAAAAGAAAAAATGAGACGTGGCCACTTGGCACTAAAACAAACGGGTTTCCCGGAAAAAAGAATGAGCAAACAGTTCTGAAAACTAGCAAGCGGAGCCTGTGCCACAGGTCAAACCATACGTCTTGTAACCAGTCACCAAACAATTGACTGGAAAGTCCCAGGTTACTTCACCCCTCTTGCCTTGTGGTTTCTTCCCATATAGTGACAGGAAAAAGTGGACTTGGGGTCCGGACTCAGACCTCCTTCGTGAGGATCCTGCTCCGCACCACAGCATGCTGGCTCAATAAACCTCCTGCTTTTGCATCGAAATTCCGGCTCCTCGGTGGTCTGTGAGTGTGTCTTCTGAGGGGAAGGCTTGACCTGGCCTTTCAGCAGCAAGGGACTTCCACCAAACCCCAAAGTGAGGGGGAAAAGGCTTTAACTAAACAGGAACTTACAAATAGTAATTTACAACTCTAGCATACAAGAGCATAATTGAAATTTTAAGCTTGTTTAGTTTTAAGCAGATAGGTGTCCAATAACACAAGATGGAACATTTGCAATGTAATTTGGGCTCTTCTAAAATGTTGTTGTTGTTGTCATTGTTGTTGTTTGGGACCTCCACCCCAGCAGTGCTGAGGGGCTACTCCCAGTTCAACTCAGACCTTATTCCCTGTGATGCTGGGGGATAGAACCTGCTCATCCCGCCGGCAAGTTCATCTCTGTGAGCAGAGGCTCTCCCCTACCCTGTTCTCCTCGCTTTACAGTTAAGACTTTTGGGCAGTGAGTATGAGTTAAGCAGCCCTAATTATAACAATGTAAGAAAGAGTCTTCTCATTATAGAAGATGAGGTTTCCAGCCCTCATAGAGAATTACTTCCCTCTTACTAGGGTTTTGGTTTTTGTTTGTTTTTTGTTTTTTCTTTGCTTTTTGGGTCACACCTAGCAGTGCTCAGGAGATCCTGGCTCTTCACTCAGGATTTACTCCCTGGCGGTGCTCCCGGGACCTTATGGGATGCCTGGGATTGAGCCCTGGTCAGCCGCATGCAAGGCAAACACCTACCCACTGTGCTATCACTTCGACCCTTACTAGGGTTTTTATCATTGAAGGATTTATTTTACTGAAATAAAAGACTTCAAAGTGTTCTTCCGTTTTTTTTGGGCTAAGTGACAAGCATTCCAAATGGTGCTGATGACCCATCTGACACTGGAGACTGGAAAACACTGCAGTTATTAGCCCATGTGGATTTGGAGCCCCATCCAGCAGGACCTGGGAACTACTTCTAGCTCAGTGCTCAGAGAACCATACAATGCTCAGGATCAATCTTACAGCTTCTGTAAATGATGCAAGCCTGTGAGCCATTTCTACATCCCTATTTTGTATTTTGTATGTTTTCATTTTTATTCCGTAGTATAACTGCACTAAATGCACAGAACACTGAATGCAAGAAGGATGGCTAGGGTATATTTGACCCAGTATAGTGGTCTGAATTACAGGTTGACCGGCTTCACGGCACTGTAATAACTAGTGGATAGCAAGCCCGGTGCCAGACATTGTGCTGGGCCTCTTGCACACATTTCATTTCGTCCTTGCAGTGCTCTAGGAAAGGTCTGTCTCCTACATGACCATCAAGGATCCTGGAGCCTCAGAGATGGATAATATATCTCAGGGATTTTGTCCCTCTTAAGTGGTGGAAAGATCAGAGAATTGGGCAGTAATGAGATTAGTGGGCAAAGTAACAGACTGTGATTTGATTTTCAGATGAATGAAGTCAGAACTAAGGAACTATAATAGTAAAAGGTCAAAATATTGGTTGTATTACGGCAAAGGCAGAGTTGCACTGTGTGGGAGGAAGCATGCTGTCAAATAGGTCTGTAAAAAGGGACTGGGGGGCCAGTTTCAGGGGTGGAGTGTTTCCCCGCAAGGCTGTCAGATCTCCAGCACCCACCTCACACCCCCCAGAAAGGAATATCAGAGTTGAACATTGAACTTAAAACATTTCAAAAGCCAAGTGGTCCCTGGCACTAGCAGCGTCCTTTTGAGAATACGTTTTTTGATGATAATGGTTGAAGGATTGTTGGAGGTTGAAGGTTAAAATATAATACAGACTTTGGATCAGTATTTACACTGTCTACTAAAATGCTCGTTCAGAAGATAGAATATGAAAGGCCCATAGACAGTAATGGGTAAATAGTAGCATTATAAGAATCTGAATCTGAATCCTGGGGTGGAAGAAAAGTTGTTAGCCAGGCAGTAAGCCACCAGCTGCCTCCACAGTAAGCTGGGTTTTGTGGGTGCTTTATTTGGAATTTAGGTAACAATTTTGTGGGAATGAGGTATCCAACATGTGCAGTTTTAATTCCCTGCTTTTGTTAAAAGACCAGAGAAACAGAGTGTGCTAGGTTCTGTGCTGTTAGTTTTCTCTTTTGCATATATTTAAAAATTACAAAAAAATATAACTGGAAAGTTTAAAAATGTTAGAGATGTCCTTATGTTGAGTTCAAAATATTTCCTTTATCTTGCTGCACACCAAATGCTGTATTGGGCTTTGTGTAATTCTTAATTGTTGTACTCCGGAAAATTTGAGGGATTGTGAAGGAGGCAGTAGATAAAAAAAGCTAAGATTAAAGCACTCTGCTGAAAATCTAACAGTGTAACTCATTTCATAGAAGCACAAGAGAAATTACATTTTTTTCTATAAAAAAAGACCACCTTTTTCATTGTGGTTGTAGTGGTGGTGATTACCAACGGTCACACCAGGCTCCTGCACCTTTTTCATTGTGGTTGTAGTGGTGGTGATCACCAACGGTCACACCAGGCTCGTGCACCTTTTTCATTGTGGTTGTAGTGGTGGTGATCACCAACGGTCACACCAGGCTCCTGCACCTTTTTCATTGTGGTTGTAGTGGTGGTGATCACCAACGGTCACACCAGGCTCCTGCACCTTTTTCTTTGTGGTTGTAGTGGTGGTGATTACCAACGGTCCACCAGGCTCGTGCACCTTTTTCATTGTGGTTGTAGTGGTGGTGATCACCAACGGTCACACCAGGCTCCTGCACCTTTTTCATTGTGGTTGTAGTGGTGGTGATCACCAACGGTCACACCAGGCTCGTGCACCTTTTCATTGTGGTTGTAGTGGTGGTGATTACCAGCGGTCACACCAGGCTCGTGCACCTTTTGCTCACAGCCTGGGGCAGCACACTTGGGTGAGCTGTGTTCAAGAAAGACGCTTTTGTGACACTGAGGATCCCAGGGCTGTGCTCCCGGACCACCCCACCTGGGGGGGTTCTCTTCTGAGTCGATTCCTTATTCATAGAAGAAAGGCTCGGAGTCTACTACTAAATGTGCTGAAAGGCTTTTCTGTCACTTTTCTGTAGTGGAAGTTTCCAAAATCAGAACATCTGCTAGCATGGAAAATGCACTTGGAGTGTGGTGTCCGTGTCACCCTTCGGGAGTCTGCATGTGGCTCAGGATGTGCGGCACGGACTCGCGCGTGCTCTCACACCCTGCTTGCTGTGGGCCTTGTCCCTGACCACAGCCGTAGCTCCCATCACCATCATGACTTAAAAAAAAAAACTCTGAAGAATGCTTTATAGAATTTTCTAGAGTAGCAAGTTTTTTTATTAAAAAGCACACTTGGGAGATCCTAAAAAGTATTCTTAGTATATATTCGTAATTATTTAAATATTGCGATATATTAAAATGATAGCCTTTAGTTTGTTCTTTTCGTAGTTTTTAATACCAGGAGTCATGCGTTACTCATCTCCCTACTTCATTATCTTTCATTGACTCGTCAAAAGAAGTGGAGAAAATTTACAGAGAGACTAGTGGAAATTCAATACTAAAAAGTACAAAATTAGCTCTGCTGCTGATAATTTCAAAGGCTTAGAAAACTTAAACTGCCATAGTTACCATATTTTGCTCATTTAGTAGCACATACCTAGTTGATCCCCCCCGGCAGAGAAATTGTGCTGGTTGCATTGGTCTAATGTGTTTAATGGACACACTGTCTTTTTAATTACCGTTACCTTCTCAAATTGCACAACACTTTCAAATATAAAAAATGATTGTTCAGTTCATTTGAATTGGTGCTTAAAGTTTAAGACTTGTTTAAAGTATACAATTTGGGACTTGTAAAGAAGCACAGCAGTTGGTGCTTACAGTTAGTGTGTTGTTATTGACCCAGGAAAGGATTAGAAGCGGCTCAGGTTTTCTTTGACTTTGTTTCCCTGTGTGCCACCCCACCCCCTCAATTAATGTATTGTCCAAAGTGTTGGTAATGACTTGGAACTATTCAGGTTGCACAAAGCATTTAATGAAATCTTGTCTTAGACTAAACACTGGAGAGGATCATAATTAATGTCTCATTTTCTGCCAGTTGCTATTGATTACTCATTCAAGATCCCTTTGTTCCCAGAATGATAACAACTATAGTTTGCATTACTATCTAATGAGATTCTCAGGATTGAATTCTTTAACAACATGCTGATAATTGCTATCATATCCTTGTAATTTCAATGCAAATAAATTTGCATCATAATAAAATTATTTTTAACATGTCTAATTCTAATTTTTTAGGTTTCTGGAATCCTTTGTAGAAAAGTAACCAGAGAGCCATATATTTTTAAAACCATCACTATTATTTTGCGCTGAGCTTCCCTTGCCCTATGAAATTTTGACCTGATTGTGAATTGGGGTGAGAGTTTCTTTGTCACTTTTTAACTTCCCTGTTATAATTTCTGAAACTTCAGATGAACTAGCATTAAACTGTACTATGTTTCTGTATTGCAAAGAACAGTTGCTGATAAAATACTGTACTCATTCTTACAGTTTTGTTCTGAGGACCACTTTCCTTTTTCAGTCTTTGATAACAAAAAAAAAATACGTTTGTAAATAATGAATTCTGCAAGATATTTAACAGTTTTTATCATGATTGATTTATATCTTTGACTCTCTTAATAAAACACTTTCACCAAAAGATAAATCTGGGATCAGCCACTTGCCTTTATATATCAAAACTTCATACTATTTCATGATTATAAGATAGGCATGAAACCCAGGAATTTTGTAGAATATGCTGATTAGAGGGTTCATGAGTTTATTGTAAATAGTTTAAGTTTTAGAGATAGATGACAGTAGTGTGCTGTACTTTCCATCTTTCTCTTTTGTGGGACTGTGAGCAGGGGAGGATTGGTGGGTTGTTCCAGACAGCTGTGTTCTGGGCTTACTCCAGGCTCTGTGCTCAGATGTCACAGCATCCCCTGGCAAGACCATATTCCATGCCAGGGAATCCCTCAGGGTCAGCCCTTCTCCAGGCAAGCACCTTAACCTCTGTACTGTCTCTCTGGCCTCCTTATTTGTGTGTGCTAAAATAATGATGATGATGAGATGGTATTTCAGGCTGTTTTCCACAAAATACAGCTAACTTTATGCACAGGATCATTTAGATCTCTAATTAGAAGTTAGAAATAAGTACCAAAGTTTATCTAATAGTGTTTTAGCCAAGTCATTTAATGGTAAAAAGTAAATACAAAAAGCAAATTAAGACCAGCATGCAGAGCTTCACAAGCGGCTGGGGAGACTGGAGCCAGGCTCGCGCCGAGCCCAGCTGACGATGGGATCCCGAGGAGGGCAGATGGGTTTTGGGTGTTGGCCCATCGCCTCTGGGGGTCCCGGAAGCAGCCAGATGAAACTTGCCCATCACACTAGCCACCATCTTCACTGTCTGGACGCTGAGAAACTGCCTGACGACCAGATCAACAAAGCAAAAACCAGTTCAAGCCCAGGTAGGCGGCTCCCAGAAGCGGGAATCACTGGGAATTCGCCAGATGGAGTCAGGGTTTAGCCACTCCCCCTCCATTTTGTCGAGCCTGGTGGACCCCCCCAGGAGCTGCCCGGGAACCAGCATGGAGAGCTTCACAAGCGGCTGGGGAGACTGGAGCCCGCTCGCACCGAGCCCAGCTGACGATGGGATCCCAAGGAGGGCAGATGGGTTTTGGGGTGTTGGCCCATCGCCTCTGGGGGGGTCCCGGAAGCAGCCAGATGAAACTCGCCCATCACACTAGCCACCATCTTCACTGTCCGGACGCTGAGAAACTGCCTGACGACCAGATCAACAAAGCAAAACCAGTTCGAGCCGCGAGCCAAGCAGCTGGGCCTGCGGTCCACTAAAATAGTGAAACAGTAATGTCTTTTAATGTACTGTATTCCACGAAGAGCAGGAAAGTTTATCGGGAAGGAGATATAAAGACGAAAGAAATGACATACAGAATCTGCCAAGTAGTTGAGGTGCGGAGGGGGGGAGGGAGGGTGGGGACATTGGTGATGGTAGATGGGTTTGGGTGGAGGGATGGGTGTTGGAACACTGTAGATCTAAAACTCTACATGAGCATCTTTCAATTGTATGTCTGAAATGTTGTAATAATATTTGGGGGAAAATAATAAAATTTTAAAAAAAAGCAAATTAAGTTTATCAAGATTTTGGTTATTCTGTTTGGTTTTGGGGTTTGTTTTGGATCCACAACCCACATTGTTGGGAGTCATTCCTGAATCTATACTTGGGGTCATTCTGGGGTGCTCTTGGCATTGTGGGTAAAACCCAAGCCTCCAACATCTGAAGCATGTTTTGCATAGAAGACTATGAAGCTATCTTTCTGGCCCTTCGCTTACTACCTTTTAAGGGTTAAGAATATCAGTGTCTAAGAGATAGAGAAGTAAATGTGCCTGCAATAGGGGCAGGCAGGTTTTGGTGGTGGGGTGTATTTGGGATATGGGTGGTGGGAATTTGGCACTGGTGGAGGGATGGGTGCTAGAACACTGTAGATGTTGGCAGAGACCCAACATCTTTGTAATTGTATATCTCACATGGTATAATAAAATTTTTTTAAAAACTTTTAAAGTATGCCATCCACACGGCAAGCCTGGCAAGCTGCTCGTGTAGTATTTGATATGCCAAATACCAGTAACATTTATATTAGGTCATTCCGTGACCTAATATAATGGTTTGAGGCTCTTTATGTTTCTGGAGCAAGCGGATGCCTTTGGGTTCTACTAGCATGAGACAGGACATATGGAGATATTACTGGTGCCCGCTCTAGCAAATAGATGATTAACGGAAGATAGTGATAGTGATAGAAAACTTTTAAAAAAAATAAACTAAAAGGGTTCTATGCAAAAAAAAAAAAAAAAAGAGTATCTGTCTGAGAGAAGTTCCAAGAACCAGCTGCAAGCTTTGCACACTGAGGACTCAGGTTCAGTCCCTGACACTGCATGGTCCTCCCGAGGGTTACCAGGTATTACACAAACCTCTCCGTGTGTGTGTGTGTGTGTGTGTAGTGTTATAGGCTAGGGCAAAGCTACATACCATTCAGACCATTGTAATGTTCTAATTTTTTTTTTTTTTTTTTTTTTTTTTTTTGCTTTTTGGGTCACACCCGGCAATGCTCAGGGGTTACTCCTGGCTCTGCACTCAGGAATTATTCCTGGTGGTGCTCGGGGACCATATGGGATGCCGGGATTGGCCAGCCACGTGCAAGGCAAACGCCCTACCCGGCTGGGCTATCGCTCCGGCCCTGTTCTGAATTCTTGATTGTGGTAGCACTGTTTTCACATAGGATATTTGTCTGCATTCCTATTAAGTTGCATTTAGAGTGCCTTTCATTATAATTGAAAAGGAATGGTATTAGTGAAGAATGCTGACTTTATTATTGCTCACTGCTCTGTTCTCCTTCCCTGTGGTCAGCATCACTATGTAGACATATAACAAACTGCCTATTCAAGTTCAAATTTTAAAATATTTCTTGAAGGAGAGAATTTTTTAAAACATCACATAGACAAGAGTTCCTCATAAGGAAAGGAGGATTTTTATTTATTGGCTGAAGATTGATGGGTAATTCATAATGAAACAGTATAGGCTTTGTTAAAATACATTAGGCTCTATTCTGTTGCAGGGAATATACTTCATTGATTATTCTTCATTTCTCACAGATGAGTTTCTTCATGACTATTAGAAAGAATTCTTTTTTAAGCATGTGTACAAAATTTAATGTTATCATTTCAGAATACTAATTCCTCAAATAACACAGCTTGCAGAATCAAACTGCTCTGCCTCTCTCTGCATCCTCAGGGATCTATGTGTACTTTCTTTATCTGAGATACCTCCAGGACAAGATTAGTGGTAATCAATAGAGCTGCTCATTTGTTTTAGGGCAGACAGAAAAATCAATAATGTAAGCTGGTATGTAATTTTATTTTAGTAAAATAAAAATGTTTATTATATGTACTTCAAGATGTTCAAGAGTCAGTGAAAGCAAAGATGATTTTTATGTAATGTAATATGAAGGTTTTTGCCCCTGATTTTTTAAATTTAATTTTATTTTTCCCCCACCCCCATGCCTGCTCCCTCAGCTGGCAGTAATTATATTGACCATTACAGCCCCATATATTCACCCTTGATTTTTTACGACGTGTTTTTCACTGGTTTAATGGACTTTAATTCTTAGATTATCAAGTACTTGAGAAAACCTTAAATTTTGTCATAGTATCCAACTCATTTAATTAGCAGTATAAAATAACGTCTTCTGATACCAAAAAGAAATCATTTCTTCTGCATTTACTTTGACTAAAACAGGTTAGGCAAAGGGAACTAGTTATTTTTGGGTTTGGGGGAGTATTTCTTCTTGGGTCCATACCTTGGTGGTACTTGGGGCTTACTCCTGGCTTTGCTCTCAGGTATCATTCCTGATGGTTCTCAAGGGACCATATGGGGTACCGGGCATCAAATCCATGTTGGCACCTACTCTCTCTCTTTTACTACCTCCCCATGGAAATGGTTATTTCTGTGAATAGAAGAGCAGAGTAAATGAAGCTTCTCTTGACAACAGTATTAATGGTAGAGCAAGACCATGTTACCTAATCATATCTCTATATTTGCCTGTTGTAGGAGAACTTAGTAACAAGTAACATTTTTTCATAAAAACTTTTTATTCTATTCTATATATTAAACTATAAATTGTATGCAGGTAGCTTACTATTAATGATGTAATTATAATATTGTAACCGCATTACAGTAGTATCCCTGTCCAGAATTTTGGTTTTGATTTCTTTTTGGTTATCAAAATCATGTTATCAGTGAAACTATACTTCACCAAGTGATTTACAGATGGCATTGTTTATCATTTCAAGGGGTATCAAATAACCAAGAAAGTACTGAAAGATAATAAGGTTCTAGTACTCACACTTTGCGGTTTTAAAGCTACTCAAAGTAATAAACTTATCTGATGCCTAAGAATTAGAAAAGCTAGCAAATGCATTAGTTGACAGTGTCTGAATAAAAAAAGGAAAAGATTGGAATGTTGTTATGAGTCAAATATAGATAGGTGAATTTGGGGCCAGAGGGATAACACAAAGAGATAAGGTTATTGTCTTGGACACAGCCAACCTATGTTCAGTCTCCAACATTACATTTGGTCCCCTAAGCCTCAGAGACAGGAGTTAGCCCTGAATGCACCCTGGTGTGGCCAAAAAACACAAAGAGAAAAGTCATTTTTTATATTAGAAATAAACATTTTTTGGTGACCAAACATAACCTGACCAGTCACACATGTTGAAGCTGAGCCTCCACGCGTTGGGTCCACTTGGCCGTTCACTTGTCGTGCTCGAAGCATATGTGTCCGGTCCACATCTCCCCTCCTCTTGAGGTAAAAATCTTCTCTCACTTTCCCTTCCTTCCCTTCCTAAGAGCTTCCAAATAAAATTTGTTTTTACTTCAAAACACACACACACCTTCACACACACACACACCTACACCACCATCACTACCACACACACACACACACACACACACACACACACACAACCAGGACATCATTGAAAAAGACTCTGAGTGCCAGGGCCAGAGAGACAGGCCAGTGGTT
>JAJIBD010014628.1:0-29680 GCA_021461705.1 Cryptotis parvus | reverse complement strand
CGCACCGTGAGCTGTGGACACTGCGGTGTCTTCTCACCAAGTGCCATCAGGCTTCATCCACCCACTCACCCTGCTGCCCGGTGTACCAGAAACTTCTTGGGGAATCAGATTATTAATACCCATGCCTAGATAAGGGCTACAGCTGGAGAGACTCCCTGTGCTTTGGTTTTGGGGGGAGGGGTTGTTTGTTTGTTTTTGTTTTTTGGGTCACACTCAACAATGTTTAGGGATTACTCTTGGTTCTGCACTCAGGAATTACTCCTGGCAGTGCTTGGAGGACCATATGGGATGCCGGGATCGAACCCAGGTCGGCTGTGGGCAAGACAAAGGTCCTACCTGTTGGATGACAGGCTTAGCTAGCTTGGGAGCTTTGCTCACAGTTTAATCTACTTACATGTTCTTAAGCCAAGGTTCATTCTAATGAGATCTCTCTTCTATGTAAACACTGATGGAGGGTGTGGCAGCTAGAGAAGTCACCTTGACTCTGAATAACTTCTGACTTATACATCTACTAAGACTTCTATGTTATCTAGATTGGGCACAGCTCCTCTTTATACCCATTGCACCCAAAGTGGGACAGTTTGAATTTACCAGGGAGACTGCCACCCTGGCTACGTTGAGTCTACTGTTTAAGATTATAGGAAGGATCATACTAGTTTGCCCTCAAGCAGGGAGCATGACCCTTTCAGTATACAGAGAACAAGATACTCAGAATCACCCTGGTGCAGATAATAAATAAGAAGGACCTTGTAGGTACCATCTAGATTACATGAAGCCCATGAAATTAAGATGTATTACTTTAGACCAGCCCCCCTCTCTCTCTCCAGTGTTTTACATAAGAGATAATCTCAGAAGAAGGGATTTTTCCTTGGCATAAGCCTTTGTTTATACCTATAATAGTGTGTGGCCACCACCTTCTACAAAGAACTCTTAGGGTTCTTTGTTGACAGGACCCTCCCTGTCAACTGTTAGGATTACTTTTGTTACATAAGAGGACTGACTTGAGGCATTCATTCCTTCTTTTGGGTAGGACTCCTCTCAGGTGAGATCCTCTCTTTGTTGGGAGACTTGGGCTCTCTTGTATGGTCTAAGTTCTGACCAGAGCTAGAGTTCTTTCATTATATTGGATTCGGTAGTAGCTTTTGTACTATAAGAGCCTTTTTTGGAACTACGCCCGGACTCGTGAGCTTTCATCCGTTCCCCAGCAGCCTCGGAGGTAGAAGAGAACTTCTGTCTTGATACTGTTGGGGACACCTACCCACTGTGCTATCGCTCCAGCCCCCAAGGCTTCTGTGCTGTGTGAGAGAAGCAAAGCAGAGGGGCTGTGAGACAGACTAGGCCCCTCCCAGCCCAGCCCATCTTGTTCCTCTAACTCCAACTATATCCTCACGATCAGAACAGGAAAAGCCAGCTTAGGGCCTTCTCCTAGACCAGTCTCCCTCACCCTCCACCGAGGGCCAATCCCAAGAGTAATGGGATATTGGACAAGGCGCCTCCAAGGAAACAGACTACATTAATCCCAAGTGTTGTTATTAGATTCCAAATTTAGCCCTCAGGCTGGGCGAGACATGACAGATCCGCTCTGGAGCAGGGCCAGCTGCCAAGACAGGAAGTCCACATGAAATCAGAGTCAAAGATCACGTAGAACTCCCAGATCTCTACCTCACCGAAGGCCAGAGAGCCTCTAGAGCAGCCCCACTGAGCAGCAGTCTCACCTTCACTTCACTGAGCAGTAGGCTCACCTTCCCCCAGCCCAGGTTCCCACCAGTGGCCATGAGCCTGCAGAAATGTTCTTCAGTCCGGAAGATGAAGTCTTGCAACTCACCACAACATGGATGCAACTAATCGAGTTAAGTGACAGTGAATCAGAAGGAGGACAGATGCTGGACAATCTCCCTCATCTGCAGAACAGAGAGAGAGAAAGAGAGAAGAAACAAGAGACTGGACAGTATCAAACAATGACAAACCCCAGCCTTGGTGTATAAGACTCAGATCACTAAGCAGTGGAGGGGAAGGAGGAGGCAGTGACTGGGGCTTGCTAGTCAAGCCTGTGTTCTGCCTGAACCACAGCCCTCGCTTGTTTGTCTCTGACTCTTTGCTCGCCCTTTTCCATGCTGGAGAAGCCTATGTTTGCTCTCAAACATGTACTTCTCCCTTTCTCTCCCCTCACTCCTCTCTAAATAAGCTTCATAAAAACTTCCCTTGCCTCCTCCTGGAATTCATCTCTGTGAGGAGAGGCGGTGACAGACCCATGATATGGGTGCTGAGCTGGGATCCAGGGCAGGCATTTCCCCAAGAGCTGGGGGCACAGGATTGTTGGGCAGATGGGTGGGATCACTCTTCTTGAGTCTCTCTTATGCGCCCCACTTTATTGAGCCAGCAGCAACATAAATGGCAACCACAAAGGTACAATGGTGAAGAAGAACTTGAAAAGGAGGTAGTCAGTGAAAATCTGCAGGTCAGAATGAGAACTCTGACACCAATGAACCATTGCACAGGCTCATTAATACTGTTAGCATATGGACATTCCTCCAAAGACTAGAAATCGAACTCCCATTTGACCCAGACATACTACTCCTGGGAATCTACTCTGAGAAGCCAAAAATACACGGCAGAAACACCATCCCTACTTTTATGCTCACTAGCAACATTATTCACAATAGCCAGAATCTGGAAACAACCAGAGTGCCCGAGAATCGATGACTGGATAAAGAAGCTTTTGGTACATCTACACAATGGAATACTATGCAGCTGTTAGGGAAAATGAAGTTGTAAAATTTGCCTATAAATGGATGGACATGGAGAAGGTTATGTTGAGTGAAATTAGCCAGAAGGAGAGAGACAGATACAGAAGGAATGCATTGGGGCTGGAGCGATAGCCCAGTGGGTAGGGTGTTTGCTTGCACGCAGCCGGCCTGTGCCGGCCTGGGTTCGATCCCCGGCATCCCATATGGTCCCCGAGCACCACCAGGAGTAATTCCTGAGTGCAGAGCCAGGAGAAACCCCTGAGCATTGCCGGGTGTGACCCAAAAAGCAAAAAAAATAAAAATAAAAAAGAATGACTGCATTTATTTGCATGACATAAATATATATGTACATATTATGATACCAATATCCAGAGTCAAGTGAAACATATATCAGGAGGTCTTGTCAAAGGTGGAAATTATCACAAACATGTGGGAGTCAGAGGCTAGGTAAGACAGAAAATGGAACAGTGTGCTAACAATTGTCGAAAGTACTAATACCAACCTAGAACTGAGCATTAAATACAGGCAAAAAGATACACACGACGGACCCTTTAATGTATGTTCTGTAATCCATAGTCTGGAAGGGAAGGAAAAGAGAAAGAGAGAGAAAGAAAGAAATAAAGAACCTGCCATGGAGGCGGGCTGGGGGAGGGGAGGGAACTGGGGGCGTTGGTGGTGGGAGATGGGCACTAGTGGAGGGATGGGTGCTCGAACACTGTATGATCAAAACCCAAATATGAACTTTTTAATTATATATCTTTGTAATTGTATATCTCACAGTGGTATAATAAAATACTTGGAAAAAAAACACTGTTAGCCTGAGATCTCACTCCCCACTTAGGCAGGCTCTGTGACCATTGGTCAGCATAAAGAAGTTACAGACTAGGGCCGAGCGATAGCCCAGCAGGTAGGGTGTTTGCCTTGCATACGGTTGGCCCATGCCGGCCGGGTTTGATCCCCGGCATCCCATATGGTCCCCCGAGCACCGCCAGGAGTAAGTCCTGAGTGCAGAGCCAGGAGAAACCCCTGAGCATTGCCGGGTGTGACCCAGAAAAGCCAAAAAAAAAAAAAAGAAGTTACAGACTATCACCCATATAACCCTTAAAGACTTAATAGGTGAAATCTTTAGGTTGTGACTGTAGCTGGCCAACAGGTAAGAAACCCTGATAAATGCAGTTTTTGGGGGAAACAGTAATAAAAAAAACAACTTAAGCAGAGGTTTTCTTTTTTTTTTTTTTTTATTATACCACCATGAGACATACAATTACAAAGGTGTTCACAATTGGTTCTTGGTAATACAGTATTCCAGCACCCATCCCTCCACCAGTGCCCCATTTTCCACCACCAATGTACTCCACCCCTCCCGCCCACCCCGAGGCTGCCTCAACAGCAGGTAGCCCTGTTTCCTCTCTTTCTCTTTCTGTCTCTCTCTCTGTCTCTGCATCTCTCTCCCTCTTGTTTTACACATTGTGGCTAGCCCTGCAGATATTTAGAGTTTAAAACTTAAGTCTCTTTGTGTATATTCAATGGTGAGTTTAAATCTGCCATTACCATTTCACACATTTAGTAAAACACTGGTATCTATTTATATCCTATTAATGAATGCAGTCATTCTATATCTGTCCTTTTCCTTCTGACTAATTTCACTCAGCATGATAGTCTCCATGTCCATCCACTTGCAGGTAAATTTCATAATTTCATCTTTTCTGACAGCTGCATAGTATTCCATAGTGTAGATGAACCACAGTTTCTTTAGCCAGTCCTCTGTTCTCGGGCATTTAGGTTGTTTCCAGATTCTAGCTATAGTGAATAGCGCAGAGATGAATAAAGAAGTACAGATAGTGTTTCTGCTATGTGTTTTTTCGGTCTCTCGGGTGTATTCCCAGGAGTGCTATTGCTGGATCAAATGGGAGCTCAATGTCTAGTTTTCGGAGGAATGCCCATATTGTTTTCCAAAAGGGCTGGACCAGTCGGCACTTCCACCAACAGTGAATGAGAGTCCCTTTTCCCCCACATCCACGCCAGCACTGGCTGTTCTTGCTGTTTTGGATGTGTGCCAGTCTCTGTGGTGTGAGATGGTACCTCATTGTTGTTTTTGATTTGCATCTCCCTGATGATTAAAGATGAAGAGCACTTTTCGTATGCCTTTTGGCCATTCAAATTTCTTCTTTTTGGAAGCTTCTGTTCATTTCTTCTCCCCATTTTTTGATGGGGTTGGCTGTTTTTTCTTGTGAAGGGCTACCAGTGCCTGATATATCCTGGATATTAACCCCTTGTCAGATGGGTATTGGGTGAATATCCTTTCCCACCTCTGTGGATTGTCTTTGTATCTTGGTCACAGTTTCTTTTTGAGGTGCAGAAGCTTTTCAATTTGATATAATCCCATTTGTTTATCTTTGCTTCCATTTGCTTGGTCAGTGGTGTGTCATCTTTAAAGATACTTTTAGTTTCGATGTCGTAGAGCGTTTCTCCTATGTTTTCTTTGATGTACCTTATAGATTCATGTCTGATGTTGAGATCTATAATCCATTTTGATCTGACTTTTGCGCATGGCGTTAAAAGGAGGTCTAAGTTCATTTTTTACACGTAGCTGCCCAGTTTTCCCAGCACCATTTGTTGAAGAGGCTTTCTTTGCTCCACTTCATATTTTTGCTCCTTTATCAAAAGATTAAGTGGTTGTATATTTGAGAGTGTGTTTCGGGATATTCAGTTCTATTCCATAGGTCTACGGGTCTGTCTCTATACCAATACCACA
The DNA here is from genome assembly GCA_021461705.1 of Cryptotis parvus. NCBI lineage: Eukaryota > Metazoa > Chordata > Mammalia > Eulipotyphla > Soricidae > Cryptotis > Cryptotis parvus. Next base: position 24,178 of record JAJIBD010014628.1, on the reverse strand, counting down.
CTGTCTTAATTACAACTGCTCTGTAGTAGAGCTTGAGGTTGGGGGAAAGTGATACCTCCCATCTTCTTTTTCCCAAGGATTGCTTTAGCTATTTGTGGGGGTTTATTATTCCATACAAATTTCAGGAGTGTTTGTTCAATTTCTTTGAAGAACATCATGGGTATCTTTATAGGGACTGCATTGAACCTGTATAAAGCTCTAGGGAGTATTACCATTTTGATAATGTTAATCCTTCCAATCCATGAGCAAGGAATGTGTCTCAGCAGAGGTTTTCTACCCTGAAGTAACCCAAAGGCCTGAAGATGACACCCCTTTGACATGCAAATCTTGAACTCTTTGGAAAGGAAACACATTCAGAGGAGAAATTCAAGGTCCCAGTCAGAGAAGGATGTACCCCTCAGAGAAGAATCCATGAGACTATGAGAGAACCATCAGCAATGAGAGGTTTTTCTGTGACAATGTCCATATTAACTTTCATGTATGCAAAACCTGGAAAAAGCCCATTTGTTTGTTTTGTTTTGCATTGAGGCATGGGGTACATCCAAGCAATGAACCAGGCTAACTCCTGGTTCTGCATTCAAGAATTATTTTACTCCTGGTGGTGCTTGGGGTCCTTTGTGAGGTGCCAAAAATTCAACCAGGATAGGCCGCATGCACAAGGCAAATCCCCTACCCACTGTACTATCACTCTGGCCTCTGAAAGGCCCATGTGGAAAACTGTATAAAAGCTCCTTCCAACAGTCAAAGTAGGCCTTCTCTTTAAGCCTGGGTCCTCCTCTCCACATATACTCCTCCCCTGTCTCCCCCTCACATCTTTCTAAATAAGTTTCAGTAAAAACCTTCTTACGGGCCGGAGCGATAGCCCAGCGGGTAGGGCGTTTGCCTGGCATGCAGCCGGCCCATGCCGGCCCGGGTTCGATCCCCAGCATCCCATATGGTCCCCCGAGCACTGCCAGGAGTGATTCCTGAGTGTAGAGCCAGGAGTAACCCCTGAGCATCGGGTGTGACCCAAAAAAAAAAAAAAAAAACCTTCTTGCTTCACACACACAAAAAAAAATCATTAAATAAAAAAACAAGCATAAATAGCTAAAAGTGGTGGGTTCCAGGGTGCACTGGTGGTTGTCAGGGGCAATAACTGTACACCAAGACTGGAAACTTGAACACTATTTCAATCACGTCACTTAAACTACAATGAAAATTGTACAAAGCTCTTTGGAGAACCTTCCTCCTATCCAGTGAAACAGCATCCCAGGGCCCTGCACTGGGCAGCCGCAGGCAGCAGACCCCAGGGCCCTACATTGGTCAGTCTTGCAGGACCCTAGGTCCCTGCACTGGTCAGCCTCATAGGCGGCAGACCCCAGGGCCCTGCACTGGTCAGCCCACAGGCAACAAACCCCTGGGCCCTACACTGGTCAGCCCACAGGCAGCAGACCCCAGGGCCCCTGCACTGGTCAGCCCACAGGCAGCAGACCCCAGGGCCCTGCACTGGTCAGCCCACAGGCAGCAGACCCCAGGGCCCTGCACTGGTCAGCCCACAGGCAGCAGACCCCAGGGCCTTGCACTGGTCATCCCACAGGCAACAAACCCCCTGGGGCCCTACACTGGTCAGCCTCGCAGGCAGCAGACCCAGGGCCCAGCACTGGACAGCCCTGAAGGGCCCTGCACTGGTCAGCCCCTCAGGCAGCAGACCCAAGCCAGCATTGCTGCCTTCTGCTCACTTCAGCTACACTCTAGACAGGTCGCCCCTTGCCTGAGTGGACACACTTCATCCCCAGGTAACACAACCTACACCACAAAGCTAATGGCCAGCCAGAGCTCAGTGCCATAACATGTGTGAGACCCTGGGTTCTGTCCCCCCACACCACCACCAAAGAAAGCAGGATCCTCAGGAGTATCCAACAGGAGGGAAGAGCGAGACCCACAGTTCTTTCCCTTCCACCAACTTCCTACTGAGGCAGTTGGAGCTGGAGGCGCCCAGGAGCTTTGTCAGGGGACTGGGTCAATAAAACTTTATTTATACAAACAGACAGCAAGCCTGTTTGGCCCACAGATCCCAGTTTGCTGACCAATGGCCAACAGCATTTGTCTACATAAGCAAAGTCAAACATATTTGAGGGCCTCCTATATCGACCACAGATAAGGCCATGCAGTTCTTGGCCTTCAAACAGGCAGTATATTAGGTGGGGTGAGCGAGTGAGATTGGGAGGACCAGAGCGGAACACAACTAAACAGAAACAAGCCAGAGAGTAACAGTACCACAGCAAATCCTGTTCCCAGTGCAGATGGGGAGGGAGGGAGGGAAGGAAGGAAAGAGGGAGGGAGGGAGGGAGGGAGGGAGGGAGGGAGGGAGGGAGGGAGGGAAGGGAGGGAGGGAGGGAGGGAAGGGAGGGAGGGAGGAGGGAGGAGGGTGAGGAAGTGAGGGCAGGACAGGGGAGGGGAGAACCAGACGAGACAGAGCTGAGGGGCTGTGCTGGACCTGCCCTGAGGTTGCAACACCCTACCTCCCTGGAGTGTCCCCCAGCTCCCCTCAGGCTGCAGCAAGAGCTCACAGCAGCCCAGCTGACTGGGTTCCCACTCACTCATGCCCCTCTCACATTTCCCCTCTGAGCTCCCCGGCTAGGGGCTGCTCTTTTCCTCCTCTGGAATGTCACCTGCAGGTACTGTGTACCCCGTGATGTGCTCGGTCACCGCTAGGGCTGGGCATGCACCTCCGTCTCTGAGCTGCCAGGCTCAGAAACGGCTGCGGGTGTTGGGTCCTGAGGTCCAGAGATGTAGCCAAAAACAAAACAGGTCAGAGCAGATCAGAGCCAGTGCGACTTTTTTTTTATTCTTTTTAGCACCCAAATCACACTCTAAAACCATATAATCTACATTTTTGGGGAGGGTGGAGCGATAGTCCAGCAGTAGGGCGTTTGCCTTGCATGCGGCCTACTAGGGTTCGATCTCCAGCATCCCATATGGTCCCCTGAGCACCGCCAGGAGTAATTCCTAAGTGCAGAGCCAGGAGTAACCCCTGAGCACTGCCAGGTGTGACCCAAAAAGCCAAAAAAAAAAATCTACATTTTGGATTTATAGCACCTACTGTGTATCTACCTGGCCAATCAATGGCCCCCAGGTTGATTCCCAAGCTGGATTCAATCCCCAGCACCACATATAGTATCACCAGGAGGGGGCCTGAATGCAAAGCCAGGAGGAACTCCTGAGCATCACTGGACGTAGCCCCCAAACTAAACTGTGCATGTCACTAGTTATCCAAGGAATGTGAACCAAAACAAAGATATATACCTCATATCAGTGAGAAAGGCCTTCACCAAAGAGACCGGAAACAACCAGTGTCGGCAGGGATGTGATAAAAAAAAAAAAGGAAGCTCAAAGGCTGGAGCGATAGCACAGTGGGTAGGGTACTTGCCGTGCATGCAGCCAACCCAGGTTCTACCCTCTGAGTACTGAGTACTGACAGGAGTAATTTCTGAGTGCAGAGCCAGGAGTAACCGCTGAGCATCACTGAATATGGCACAAAAAGCAAAAAATAAAACACAAAAAAGAAAAGAAAGAAACCTCACCCACTGCATGGGGGAATGCATAAGCAGAAAACATGAAAACTGTAGAGAGACTTCTAAAGAAGTTAGGCACATCTCCCATAGGACCAAGGGATGCTACTTCTTGGCCTCTACCCAAAGCATACAATAACATTCCTTTGAAAAGATGTGTGCACGCCTCTGTCAGTGCAGCACTTACTAATCGCCTGATATGGACACAAGCCAATGTCCAATGACAGAGGAGTGAAGCAAGGCGCTGTGGCTGCCGTCCCCAGTGGGCTGCCATGAAGCTATAAGAAAAGGTACGACCTGGCATCAGTTTCAGCATGGACAGAGCTAATGGGCACTGTGTAAATAACCAAGTTTAGGAAGAACAAATAACAGATGATCTCACTCTTCTATTGTAGACACAGAAACAAGACAAGGGAACAGACAATATGAGTGAGGCACAGCCCTGGGCCTTGGGTTGAAGCCCTGAGATTACCAAGAAGTAGGGAAGTAGTGAGGAGGTGAAGGTGGGATGGAAGAGGACCAGGACAGCAGTAGAGTCTGAGCACTGTGTTGGTGGTGAAGACACGGTGTTGGTCTCCATGAAAGAAGTGACACTCATAAGAAAAAAAAAACCTTATTTTTTCTAAAGACATATAAATAAATAAAAATAAATCAGTGGGAAGATGCTCAAACCACTCATTATGATAAAGTACAAATCAAAACCATGATGAAACACATGTGTGATGAAACACCATGAAGTTGACTAAAATCAAAAGATCAGATTATAACAAGTGCCAGCACAGGGGTGGGGAAATCAGACTCTCACATTGCTGCAGAAAGTAAAACAGGGCTGCCCTACGGGAGAGTTCCCCAGCTCCTCCAAACCATAAGCTTAAGAGTTCCAGGGCCAGAGTATTAGTATAGCGGGCAGGGTGCTTTCCTTGCACATGAATGACTTGGGTTTGATCCCCAGCATTCCATATGGTCCCCCAAGCACTGCCAGGAGGAATTCCTGAGTGCAGAATCAGGAGTAACTCCCTGAGCATTGCCAGCCATGACCCAAAAAGCAAAAATGGATGGATGGATGGATGGATGGATGGATGGATGGATGGATGGATGGATGGATGGATGGATGGTGGTGGATGGATGGTGGTGGATGGATGGATGGATGGATGGATGGATGGATAACGGACAGACGGACGGACAGACAGGCGGATGGATGAAGAGTGGCCCAGAGAAACTCTCCTCAGAGTCTTGACAAAAGAAATGAAAACATGTCTGAGTCAGAGAGGAAAGGAAGGAACATCTGCTGACCCACAGCCAACCCAGTTTGATCTCTAGCACCACAGATGAGTCCCCAAACACAGAGCCAGGTGTATTCTCTGGGCACTACTCCCCCAGATCCTCTCACCCCAAAAAAGAGAACAGGTCCACACTGATACTTGTACATGAATCTTCACTGCAGCATGACCATTCTAAACACGGCAAAACAGCAGCTGAGTCGACAAGATATGGCGTGGCTGTACATGGACTATACTCAGTGACCGAGATGGCAATGGAGCCATGGTGCTACATACGTGAACCAGGCTATGTGAAAAGGAGTGAGACACCGGGCCAGGGGGTGAGCACTCGGTGACCGAGATGGCAATGGAGCCATGGTGCTACATACGTGAACCAGGCTATGTGAAAGAGTGAGACACCGGGCTAGGGGGTGAGCACTCGGTGACCGAGATGGCAATGGAGCCATGGTGCTACATACGTGAACCAGGCTATGTGAAAGGAGTGAGACACCGGGCCAGGAGGTGAGCACTCAGTGACCGAGATGGCAATGGAGCCATGGTGCTACATACGTGAACCAGGCTATGTGAAAGGAGTGAGACACCGGGGCCAGGAGGTGAGCACTCGGTGACCGAGATGGCAATGGGGCGATGGTGCTACATACGTGAACCAGGCTATGTGAAAGGAGTGAGACACCGGGGCTAGGGGGTGAGCACTTCGGTGACCGAGATGGCAATGGGGGCGATGGTGCTACATACGTGAACCAATATGTGAAAGGAGTGAGACACCGGGGGCTGGGGGTGAGCACTCGGTGGCCGAGATGGCAATGGAGCCATGGTGCTACATACATGAACCAGGCTATGTGAAAGGAGTGAGACACCGGGGCCAGGAGGTGAGCACTTCGGTGACCGAGATGGCAATGGGGCGATGGTGCTACAATCGTGAACCAGGCTATGTGAAAGGAGTGAGACACCGGGGCTAGGGGGTGAGCACTCAGGTTAAAGCATTTGCTTTGCATTCAGTCAGCCACGGTTCAATTCCAGGTCTGAACCCGCATCCCAGCGCATTACATGGTATCACCCCAAGAGCTGCGCCCCAAAAAAAGCTGCCAGACACAAAACTACATACATTATATGACTCTCTAGAAAATGTCATCTATACATCCTAAAGCAGCACTAGTAGCTGTCAGGACCAGAGAGAGAATAGGAGTGACAGCTAATGGGAATTTTTTCTGGAGTGATGGAAGTGTTCTTGAAATAGAAGGCAGTGTGGTGCAAGTCTGTGAACACACTGAAGAATGCACAGCCGTGCCCCTACACACTTAGGGAGTTGGTCTCATGGAAGGCCAATTATATTCCAGGAAAGTGGAATTGTTGTAAGAGATGGAATTCTGGCCCTTGCTATGCTATGGGTGACACTTGCAAATGTGAAGTGAAAGAAGCCGTTCACAGAGGCCACATGCTCTATAACTCCATCCACATGAATAGTCCCACACTGTCACTGTATCACTGTCTTCCCGTTCATCATCGATTTGCTCGAGCGGGCCCCAGTAACATCTCCATATGTCCTGTCTCATGCTAGTAGAGCCCAAGGCATCTGCTTGCTCCAGGAACATAAAGAGCCTCAATCCATTCGGAATGAGGTCTATAATTGTTACTGGTATTTGGCATATACATCAAACACAACACGGGTAGCTTGCCAGGCTCTGCCGTGCAGGTAGCATACTCTTGTAGGCATCTCTAAGTCCAGCATTTATTGATGAACGCGCGGCCGCTTGGTCGCGTGAGCCGGGCGCTGATAGGCTGGTCTGCTGGGTGGAGGTCTGACGAGAGAGAAGTTCGGATGTGGAAAATGGAGGCCCTCATCGAGTGGGGGGGTCGTCTGGCTTGTTGCGAGGCTCTGCTGGGATGGTGGGCCAGGGCTAGAACCCACCATCCCTCCCGGGCGCCTCATGAGCAGCTGGTCACAGGGAGAGCCAGTAGCAGCTCTGCCCCATGTCTGCGAGTCCCACACAGAACAAGAAAAATCACAGAAGTAAAGGGAGTGAGGGGGTGATGCTGGCCAAGTGGCAGTGGACGGAGGGAGGCAGTAAGCACTGACGAGCAGGGAGTTGTTTACGGTGCGAGGAAGGGAAAAGGAGAATCGTCAGAGTTCAGGGAGCAGTAGCTGCTCGACTCTGAAGAGGCTAAACCCTTCTGAATCCTACATTCCCGTTTTCAGGGAAAGCACTTGGCCTGCTGCACCATGCCAGAGCCCACCTAGCAGGGGTCCACCAAAGCTACACCTGCTCATTCTTGGGGGTCCCTCATGTTGCCAGGAGTGAAATTTGGGGCCTTGCATGCAAGTACACCAGCCACCATCTGGAACCAGATGCTACAGCATGTGAACTAGATCTCAATAACGTCACTTTGGTCTGGACACTTGCCTTGCAGCTGGCACGGGCTTTGACCCCCGGCACTCTATATGGTCCCCTTTCACCTGCCAGGAGAGATTCCTGAGTGCAGGGTCCTGAGCACCATCAAGTGTGGCCCCCCAAACAAAATGAAACTAAACAAAAGTGTGGGGTGTGACTCAGTAGTGGAGCACCTGCCTCGCCTGTGCAAGGCCCTGGGTTTAATTCTGAAAATAGACATTTTCCCCAAAGCTCATGCAAACAGCCCACAGGCACTAGAGGAGGAGCCCAGAATCACCCAGCATAAAGAAAATGCAAATGCGAGTAGAAATGACTACTATGACATCCTCCTCACACCTGTTAAGAGTCACCAAGACACAGAGGAGAGAAAGCAAGCCTGTGTCCTGGCACGGGGAGGTGTGAAGGGAGTTGGTCTGAGCTGTGAGGATGGAGGGGCCTCAGAACAATTAAAACAGGGGCTGGAGCAACAGCACAGCAGGTGGGGCTTGCCTTGTAAGCTGCTGACCTAGGCTTGATCCCCAGCATCCCTTACGGGTCCCAACCCTGGCAGGACTCACCCCTAAGCACAGAGCTGTGAGTAAGCACTAAGCACTGCTGGGTGTGACCCCAAAACCAAAAAAAAAAAGCAATTTTTCAATGAAACAATCCTATAGCCAAGATTTCTTATTGTCTTAGAGTAATGTTTACCCCCCCATTTCCTCTGTTGCCATCACTATTTCTTATTGTTATTCCCACTCCAAGGCAACAACAGAAGTGTCCTATGATGGCTCCAGACAAGTAAACTATGAATATTACTCTGCTGTGAAGGAGGACTCTGCTCCCCATTCACACATGAACAGACACAGCAAACATGCTATGAGAAGTCAGCCAGAGAAGAAGGAAACAGGTATGATCTCACACGTAGCTGCAAGCTCAAAACAAAGTCCTAAACACAGAACATGTGTGCATGCCAAAGGTGAGGGCATGACAGGCGGTGGTAAGTGGGCACATGCCTCCAGCAGCTCTTGGTCTACACATGCGAACACGCGCACATGCGTGCATACACACATGCACACACAGGTATAGACATGCACACACAGCTACATTCACACACATGCACAGAGGTACACATGTGCACGCACATACAAGCACACAGCCACAACTGCATGCAGACCACATGCACACATGCACGTGCACACATACAGTGTGTCGCAGGCTCTCACTAGCATGACCAGGTTTCCTCGGAAGCTGCTCCAAACACTGATCTCCACTGAGATAAAAGGTGAGAAAGAGAGGAGGCTGGAGTGACAGTACAGGGGTAGGGCATTCGCTTTGCATGCTGCCGACCCAGGCTCAATCCCAGCATCCCATATGGCCCCTAAGCACCGCCAGGAGTGATTCCTGAGTGCAGAGCCAGGAGTAACCCCTGAGCATAACCAGGTGTGCCTCCCCCAAAACGAAAGCAAAAAAATGGGCATATGGGAGGGTCCCTCGGCTCATTATGGCAATCTGCGCCCAGGGTACCCAGAGCTCAGAGCAAAATGCTCTAGTGAGGCCAGTCCCATCTCCATCAAATGAGGGGAAACACCTCATGAGGTTTTCAGAAACATAACAGGAGGCGGCACTGGCGTAGCGAGTGGCTCACGTGCTGTGAGGAACAGAGCACAGACTGGAGCGCCGGGGCTCACTTGGCCTCCCTGTGCCCCACAGCCTCGTCCACAACAGAACAGCTACAGCGTTCCCTGCTGCAGAGGGAGGTGCCAGATCGACCTGCACGAAGCTCTCCACTCCTGGCCCAGGCCAGATGGTAGGACACCTGGGGCCAGGAGAGCTCACAGGGCTTAGCATGCAGGGCTTTGGGGTCACTCCTGCCTTGCCCAATCCCCAAGCACAGCTGGGGCGAGCCCTAACACCAGCACGTGTGTCCCAGTCCAACCCGTGACAGCGGGTAGGGCGTTGCCTTGCACGCGGCCAGCCTAAGCCGGCCTGGGTTCAATCCCCAGCATCCCATATGGTCACCCGAGCACAGCCAGGAGTAATTCCTGAGTGCAGAGCCAGGAGTGGCCCCTGAGCGCCGCCGGTGTGACCCAAAAAGCAAAAAAAAAAAAAAAAAAAAAAAGAGGCATTTTGCTGGGGATGTTCCCCCGACCCCCATCTTAGGAAGCCTCGAGACACTTTCAGCTCCGCACACACGTGCCACTCGCTGCCCTGGGTAAGTGGGCATGAGTACAGGACAATGGCGCCGGGACACATGAAGCACTCTCATAGACACAGCCCGCCTCCTCCCTACTACCCCTTCCTCCACACACACAAACACATCAGGCAATGCATTTTCCAAAGAAAACACAAGGAGAAGGGTGTAAATCTTCCTCAGCCAAGCAGTGCAGGATAGAAATCTACCACAAATCCTTATGTCGAAGGATCTGAACTCTGGTAAAAATCCAATTTGATAGGTTCCACCTTCCTGCCTTGTACGAGTCCCTGGAAGGCTTATTGAAATGGACACAACAGAAGATGGATGTGCTGTGGCGCACTGCCCTCAGCTCCTGAGGCCGAAAGGCACCCTCTCGACACCAATGAGGAAACTGAGGCCGGCGGGAAGGAAAAGGGGGCTGGCCTGGCTCGCCAACAAGGAGAGGCCGAGTGAAAGCTGGAGCCAGGCCTCCTGGCCTTGCAGTCTGGCTCTGACAACAGAGAATGGAGGGAGGTGTGGCCCCTCAGGGAGAACCCAGGACACGTGTGGGCCAATGGGTTCCGCACCGGGGCCTCCCAGAAACCACTGGCCCTCAACGGGACCCCTGCACCAGTGGACTACCCTCGGCTGGCATCTGCAGAGACACAGAGCTGGATGGGAGGCCGAACAGCACATGGGAACAGCAGCCAGCCCGCAGCCCCGCGCCCTACGCGGGCTGAATCCTATAAACAAGATTACCACCCCCCATTAGATCTTTGCTGAGAAGAGAGAGTGACCTCCCGGTGGAGGGTGCCATCAGGCCTTTTTCAAGCTTCCAGAAAGGAAGCTGCTGTGACAACAAAGCCGGCTCCGTCCCAGCCTGGACCCACAGTGCCCCCTTGTGGGAGTCAGTGCACTTGTCCCACCATTCTGGCACAGCATGACCACCACGGACCAGCCCCCACCACCTTCCTCTCTAGAAAGTCCTCCCTTCCCCTTCTCCGAGCTCCTACTAACTCCAGTTGCTATCAGATCACCTGGAACTTCTGTGAAACCAGGTACAGCGGGGAAGGGGCTTGCCTTGAGCTCCTGATGGCCCAAGTTCAATTCCCAGCACCCCGGAGGGTCCCCCAAGGCTCACCAGGAGTGATCTCTGAGTACAGAAGCTATGAGGGCCAGACTGGACACTAGCACACTGCCGTCCCAATACAAATAGATCACAAGTGTTCACATTACTGAGCTCACAAGTATTCACATTACTGAGTTCCTGTGCCTATCTTTCTGGTTTTGGCGGTGGCACACGGGCGGTGCTCAGGGCTTCCTCATACAGCTCTCGGACAGAGAGAGAGCTCTTCACCTGGACAGAGAGAAAACAAGGCCCATCCCTGGCTGCAGCAAAGTCTCTGGACTCCCTGGCTCATCTTTCCCATCGTGGCCTAGTGCGCTGTTTCTGGGCCACATGAGCGCGTCTCACCAATTCCCTCCTCCTGCACAGACCTCCTGCAAGCGTGACATGTCGTCCAGCAAGGTCGTGTCTCCTCTGCAGAGGAATTCAGCCTGTGACAAGGATATTCAGGCCACAGCCAGATCTCCAGCATCTTCAGCCAATATAGCACAGGAGAAATCCTTAGCCTTCCATCAAGGGTCTCCCTAGCCAGTTCCTTGCCTTTCGCAGAGCCTTTCCCACTGGGACACTGCACTTTATATATATATTCTTTTTTAGGCCACATGTGCCAATGTTCAGAGCTTACCCCTGCCCCTGTGCTCAAGGACCTTGGAGGATGGAGCCATAGTACAGTAGGCAGGACGTTTGCCTTGTATGCAGGGCATTCCACATGGTCTCCTGAGCACCACCAAGAGTAATTCCTGAGTACAGAGCCAGGAGTAACCCCTGAGCATCACCAGGTGTGGCACAAAATAAGCAAGAGGGAGGGGATCTTAAGGGATTTCAGGAATCAAACTTGGGCTTGTCTGCATGCAAGGCCAGTGCCCATCCCACTGAGCTCCCTCCAGCCAACAGGAGCACAGAAAATGCCAGCCCCCATCCAAGCCATGGGCCCTGTGGTTTGCGTCCGCACCATGCCTGGCTCACAGGAAGCTGGGTGGATGGGTAAGCTCTCCCCACCAGGGTGAAGGTCTGCTCCACCCCTACTGTGTTCGCCCCCAACCAGCAGTGTTCCTGAACTGAGATTTCTCCAGCACAAATGCTTCGTGCAGATTTCTCTGGACGCTGCCTAAGCCATGGCAAGCCTTTCATGTTGCAGTGGAGAGCACGACTGTTGCATACTTCCTTGGCTCACCCTCTTCCCTGCGTAGTGGCCCTGTGTGCTCTCCCACATAAAGGCAGTGCCTGTCTAATCATGCCCAGGAGGGTCCTCAAAAGCTTCCACGACCCAGCCATCCACCTTGATCCTTTTTTCCCCTGGTTTACCCAGTTACACTATTGCTCCCTGCTAAGGTCAGCCAGGCTAGGAAGCTGTGTAAGCCCCTCTGCCTTCCTCCAGCTTCCAGAACATAACGGGAAGCACAGGGCTCAGGGACGGGTATTTGGTAAGCCAAGTCACTACGTGACAATCCTGGATGAGCACACGGGCTAAATGTTATATGCCCTGCATAGAAAAGTTGCTTGTCACTGCTGAGCTTCCATGAGTGAAGAAATGCAGTCAGCGGACTCTGGGGCCAGACTGTGTCCCACTGCAGCCCACTGCTAACTGCCCTTCAGTCTCCCAGCCGTGAGGACAGATAGAGCCAGTTTATACTCAGCTCCACCAGAGTGGATGTATTTAAGTGCTGTCTCAAGGGGAGCCCAAAATAATCAACTTGCTGGGTGAGAAAGGAAGTGCAGACTGTTCCAGCACCTGATTGCCTGGGCTCCCGTGGCTACAGATGGAACTCTAGGGTGTACCCAGGTCGCCCTGGAGACAGAGTGCCTGCTTTAGGACAGCACAGCCTTGCACAGGTTCGAATCCCCAACACCACACAGGCTTCCCCCATGCGTCCTGAGCAGAGCCAGGAGTGATTCCTGACCAGACAGGTGGTTCATGAACTATACGGCTCTCGCCTTCTGATATACCTGCCAACTCAGTCTACTTGGTGCTTTTACAGAGGCTCTTTCAAAACCTGATGCCAGCCAAGAGTGGTCTGGTGGCTGTTAGGGCCTAAAAGTGCCGAGTCCCCAAGAATCCTCCAGTTCAATAGCACAATTGTCCACGATTCAAAAGCCAGTTCCTGCTGGTGCTTGCTTCCTGCCAGTTGCTTAGCACTTGGGATTTCAGCCTAGAGTAAGAGTCAGCGCAGCAACCCTCAGGCGCCCCGATATAGTAAGGGTTTGGGGAGCTAGTTGGTGACGTCTCTAATGTGATGCCCAGAACCAGATCTCTAGCACCATACTGCACCCCTCAACCCCAGGGTATAGCCCAGCAGTCCCCATTAGCAGGCCCCTATCACCAGAAATGTGTCCCTCCCTGCTGGGTGGGGAACCCCATAGATGGAGTGATAGTACAGCAGGAAGGGTGCTGGCCTTGCAAGCAGATGACCCGGTTCTATCCCAGCACCTGATATGGTGTGCCCTAAGCCCCACCAGAAATGATTCCTAAGCAGATGCAGGAAAAGTCCTGAGCACATCTGGGTATGGCCACAAAAACAAAAAAGTTAACAGGTTAGAAGTCAGAGGTATATCACAACAGGCTGGGTACTAGAGACTGACCCAAGTTTAACCCCTGGCATCACATATGGTCCCCCAAGCCCCATCAGGAGTGACCCGAGTACAGATCTAGGAGTAAACCCTGAGCAAAAACTACATGGAAGCGAACCCAACCAGGAGAAACCAAAGACCCAGTGGCCTGGCCCCAACCTCCCCCACCACGCTGGGAGCCCGGATTGATAGCAACGGTGCAGGGTGGCTTCTGAGGTGCCAGCGTACATTGGGAAGACATACTGGGGGACAAGACCAGTCCTCTAGCCCTGCAAGTCACCCAGCAACTTAGCCTTTCTTCCCATGTCGAGGCCAGAAACTTGTAATTTTAAAAACTCACTTCAAAATGCTTCCAACCAAGCTCACAGCTGAGACATTAGCTTCTGGAACATCCAACCCAGCTTCTGGATAGGTGGGCCAAGACAGAACTGCCCAGTTCCCAGTCCCAAGGAGGCAACATCCAACTGAGGGTTAGCTACCCTCTCCCCAGCACAACCTAGAAGCCTGGACACCTTTAAGACCACCTCCGCCACTCGGGATGGAGGCAGCTGCTGCCCGGAGGGGCCCCCAACACTACCTCCAGCCCCAAAGTTGTGCTGTCCCCAAGTACTAATCCACCCTCTACCTCCACTGTGTCCTATCTGAAACCCTAGTGCTACCCCCACTGGCCCACCCAACACCTTGCTCGTCACAGCTATCCCAGGAAGATGAACCTCAATGCAACATCGGAGATCCCAGCCCATGAACCCTATGGCAAAGCCACTCATGTCCTCTCCGAGCGACCTTTGGGTGACTGGTGACTGCAGCCCACTGGCTTCACTGGTCCCCTAAAAATCCAAGCCCCTTACTTTCTGTCCCAGCCAGACAGGGCCTTAGGCCTTAACTCCAAAGGCTCAGCCAGCTCCCCACCCCCAGCCCCCCAGGTTTCTCACAGCCACCCAGATCTGTCCTATCCTGTAGGGTGCCTCCAAGGCTTCCCACACAGAGCTGTAATGTGCAAACACCTGGTTCCAGGGAAAACCAGCATCCCTTGGCCAGCCAAGAGCAGGAAAGGCACACAGCACTCACCTTAACCCAGTTTGGATTCCTCACATGACACCAAGGTGTGACTCAAGTCTTTCCAGCCTGTTATTTCCTATCCTGAAAGGGCACCTTGGCTCCTGTGGCAATCCCAATTCCACACCAGATCACCACAGCCCTCCTGAAAACCACCTGCCTGATTCACCTTTCATCACTCACCAGGGCCTTCCACACTAAACTGCTGTACCCCCTTTCCAGAAACACAACTTCCCATCAAACCTGCAGGCCAGGCCTCTTGTTCCAGCACAGGGTGGGATGTGAGGGTGTACAGCCTGCTCAGTGCCACACCACCGGAGCCAAAAGATCAAACAGCATGAACTACAATGAAGGTGACAATTTGGGCAGGTCCCAAGTACTTCAGTACTAAAGATGAAAAATAACATGTACACTTTTATTTCCTTGCTACTGAGGCCAACAAATATTTCTGTATCAAGGACTGAGCAGAGTTACATAAGATCCAAATGGAATTTGATGCTCACAATCATATTCCAAGTGACCAGACATGCTGCTGGCAAGTATGAGCATCCACACACTAGCCCAGGCCCACCAGCTCCCCTGCACCTACCTGCATCTTGGATGATAGGCACCAACCCATCGCACCGATGTTTTACTGAAGCTGTTAAGTAATAACTACCTTTGCAACGCTCCCAGAAAACTCCAAGTATATTTCAAACAACCAGGTTTTAATCAAAATTTATTAGTCCCCATGAAAAAAAATCTGCACAATCGCCAGATAGTCACGGCAGAATCTTTACTCCTTCTGTGAAACAAAAAAAGAAAAATTAGATCAGCGAATGTCCAGAACCCTTTAAAATATCAAAGTTCAAAGTCTTCAAAATTCTAAAATGAATAACACTCATGCAGAATGAGTATTAGTGATGCTGAGATGGTGTTAACATTCATTTCGATGGCAACACGATGTGAACAACAGACAAACAAACACTCAGGTTAGGAATGAATGATCTGTCACTATTAGTACTTGTAAGGCTATAGACAACTATTCTACTTCTAAATATTTCACATGCTCTACTTCTAAGTGACAGCTATCAGCCAAGAAGTCTGGTGATCTAAGATGAGAAAGTTGAATTATACCTGTTCTTCAATCTCCAGCTCACTGAATCAGTGGCAGGGAAGGGGGAGGGAAGAGGCAAAAGAAACAGTTCATTAATAGTCCCCTTTCACACCCAGAATCAAAGCATGCAGTCGGTGCCCATGGAGGCAGGTCTGTCCTGACTATGAAGGCTCACAGCTCAGCAGCAGCTGACTCATCCCTTCCTGCTGATCACTATGTTCTTATGCAAAAAGGCAGCCAGGAAGGTATGTCTATGGTAGGGATGGCGCCCGCCGGGCTGCCAACTCAAGAAGCTGCCAACTCAGAAGAAGCACATACTTGATTACGCCATTGCTCTCTGCACACCAACCAGTGGGCATGCGAGCACATAAGGAAGCAGTGGACTCTAGTGCCCACCCCTTCCCTGTGCGGTACTGGGAATGAAGCCTGAGACCTGCAAAGGAGCCAGGACCATCCACTGAACCAAGCCCTCCAATCCTTCAATTCCCAATGGGAGAGCTGAGATGAGCAAATACCACAGCAGAATTAAGCTCAATGGGGCCGGAGCAAAAGTACAGCGGGTAGGGCATTTGCCTTGCACATGGCTGACCCGGGTTCAATTCCCGGAATCCCATATGGTCCCAACACCACCAGGAGTAACTCCTGAGTGAAGAGACAGGAGTAACCGCTGAGCATCGCTGGGGGTGACCCAAAAAGCAAAAGCAAACAAAAAGAAAAACCAGAATTAAGCGCAAGTGAAAATGCTTCCTTGGCTCTTCCAATGAGATGAGTGTCCTCAACTTTACTGACATACCAAGATACAGGCACATGTCAATTCCAAAAACAAAAACAGGTTTGTTTTGGGGTCATTTGTTTCCCCATCTGGTGGGGAAATTGGGGGAACCCTATGGGGTATCAGGGATGAACCTGGATAGATCACGAGGAGGAAGTGCCCTGCCCACAGCACCAAACTGATTTCTCGGTCTCGGGCCCTGCCCTCCCCAGAAACTCTTCACTCATGAGGGCCAAGGGGCACTAACATGCGACCCCAACAACAGGGTGAAGTGTTCAGTGTCCAAATCCGGTCTCTGAACTTTGCCTGCAGGAGCAAGCCTCAGTGTCCTGAAGCCGAGTCGTTCCTCTGGCCCTGCTTCCACTAACACATCAGTCCTGCAGTCACCTCAAGTTTACTGCTGCTGGCCCAGGGCAGTCATGCCAAAGGACAGTGACCACCTCTGCTTCACAGCCCCAGCAAACTCAGCCCCTTCCAGGCTACTGGGTAATGCTCAAAAACGTGCAAAACAAACAAAAAAATTTAAAAGTACAAAACCATGTTGCACATGAGATGGAACCATTCTAATCAGCTGGGGGAAAGCTCTCAGGTTTCACAATAAATGAACAATTACCCTGGAGGTTCCAGTTAAGGGAATGGTGGAAAGCACTAAGACCACGCAACAGGAAGCAATGACCAGGCCCAGGAGGGTAAGGACCTGGGGACCGCTCATGCTTTGCGTTCACCGCTGGCCTATTCCATCCCTGGCACCAGACGCCCCATGCAGTGGCACTGCTGGACTCAGGCACTGGACCTCTGGAGTTGCTCCCCATCCCCGTCATTGTTGGGAGGTCTCCCCTCAGAAACAAAGGGGAGGGCCCCTCTGTAGGTGCTGCAGGACTGATTTCCTGGGTCAATCTCCAAGTTATTACCAGTAGCAACCAGTTGAGTGATCGGGGTAGCCGGGGCAGAGTGCAGGAGAGGAAACCCAAGTCCTGCATTAACTAAAGCTAGCCCCACCCCAGGCACCCTCAGCACTCTAGGTGAGCCCATCTTCCTCCACTCATCACTTCACAACGTAGCAGTAACATGCACTGAGTCATACTCCAGTGTGACCAAGAATCCCTCTGCTCATAGTGCAGTATGCTCAAAGGCAGCACCAGTACACTATTAGAACACACTGTAAAACCATCCAAGTCAACATGCAAGGCATCAAAGCAAACTCAGTGAAGTCGATGCATCCCCACACCGTGCTCAAAACTCAGTACCTGCAAGACACTTCACTTCTGATGAACAAGAAATCCAAGAAAGTAGAGGAAAAAGGCAAAAAAAAAGGGCACAGAATACTTGATTATTTGTTAATTTAACAACTACTGCCTTAATTCCGTTCAACTATTTACAATTAGCTAGCAAAGCTGGTCAAGAGCTGCTCATGGTTAAACTCCCCCATCCTGGCTCGCTGGAGAGGAGCAGTGGTATCTCAGCCACCTCTCCAAGGGGCCAAGAACACGGGCCACATTGATTCGCCACTTCTTAAACCATTTGTCCGTTTTAGTTAAGAAAAACCTGGGAACAAGTTGCCAATCAGGAGCAAAACAAACTTTCCTGGCAGGGCTCTAGCAGCCCCTCAGGATGGCGTCACCAATGTGGCCCACTCTGCATTGCAGGGGCATGGAGGCGGGGTGGGCGCAAAGCTCCTCTGCTACTCTACTTGTGGGCAAAGCTACTCTACTGAGGTGATCGAAATACATCACAGGGCTTCTCCGAACGTTACCTTCTGCACGCCAGAAGATGTTGGGGGAAAGAAACAGTAAGAAGTCATTAACAAAAAAAAAAAAACCTTTCTGCAAAGTGAAGACTGCACCAACACCTGTTGTTCTCAGCAACCCGTACCTTTTGCCGGCGCCAACATTGGCCTTGGCAGTCCCCCTGACTTTCTTCATTCTGTTCTTGCGTTCCTTTCTCTGCTTGCGTGAGGTCTTTTTCTTCTCATACAGGCCATGCTACAGGAAAAAAAGAATAACAGTCACTTTCAAACTTCAGATCACTGTTCGTGAATCTGGGAGGAAACCAACTATATCAGCGCGGAAAGCAAGCACCTTCTCGAATGTGAAGATGAAGTATTCAGTACTTGAACTAGAATAAACACACACATATGGAGAAATAAAAGCAAAATCAATGTTTACACACGCTAAGAAGACTGGCTGCCATTGTCCAATGTGGGCCCAAAGCTTACCAGGTCCCCACACTCGACTTCCCCTTAGGGTTTCCTGCCTTCCATTTTGATCCTGTCCACAAGACCCACCACCACCCAGAAACCACTCTGCTCTACCCTCCACCTAGTCACTTTCACACCTGCGACTGCTGCTGCCAGAGGAAAGCCCAGCAAGACATTCTTGAGAAACGCAGATTTTCTGCTGCGGGCAGCCACCTGCCTCACGGGCACATTACAGGAGGTGTACCCAACGAGACATTCCTCCCAAGGGGTGGTCCAACACACACTGCAGAAAACGGGAGTGACAAAACTGCCCCGTTCTCTGCTAACATCCCTCCAACACCCACAATATGGCCAAAAATCTTCAAGGCGCCTCACTACCTGCGAGTTACGTTTCATGTCCAGGTCATTGCTAAAGAGGCCATTTAATTTCTGCCACCTTCCCAAACTGGCCCCGCCCCCCCAACACTGCCCAACTGCTCCAGTTCAGGCAACCCTCACAAGCCCTACTCTGAACGTGTCTCAACAACCACCCTCTTAACTCTGGAGGCTCTTTGGATCTGCAGCCCTCCGTAGACAGCTTGCACTAAAGTGACAACACAACCCCGTTTCTTCCTGAAAGCAGCCGACGAACAGACGAGGACCCTTACTCTTGCCAGTCTGTGTTTGGGCTCGTTTTTTCTTCGCATGATCCAAGGAATCGTAAATCATGCCAAAGCCGGTTGTCTTGCCGCCACCAAAGTGAGTTCTGAATCCAAACACGAAGATGACATCTGGGGTGGTCTTGTACATTTTGGCAAGTTTCTCTCTGATTTCCGTCTTAGGCACCGTAGCCTTCCCAGGGTGAAGGACATCGATGACCTGGAGGGAGACACCAAAGCTCCGTATAACCGAGGAACGGGCAGCAAAGCTCCCAACATGCAGGCACCAACGAGCCTTGGCTTTAAGAACCACCACCCAGCGGGACGCCCACCCATCCTTACCATTTGCTTCCGCTGGAGAAGGCGGTTGGTCATGAACTTCCTGGTCCTGATAGTGACGGTGTCGTTCTGAAATTAAAACATTATGGTCAAAATCAAGCTGGAGCTGCCAGCTTATACAACCGACCCCATAGTAATAGCAGCTGTGGCAGGCAGACAAACGCAGCCTTGAGGATGCCTTCACGCTCCGGGGCTCTCGCTGGACAGATGCCTTCATCCCGACGTGCGGGGACGGTCGTCACCGCCTGGGATGCTTAGCACCGACCTGGAAGCTCAGCACCAACAGAGGCCGCAACCCCGACGGCCACGTGCAGGCTTTCGCCTCCAACCACGGAGCAGATGGCGCGGCTCAGGTCACAGCGACACCCCCCACGCGTGTGCACGGAGCCCTGCGGAACTTTAACGCAAACACCGGGGCTGCCGGTTCCCCCGCACTCGGGACCCGACGACCCGGGGCCCCGAACCGAGTCTCACCCGCAGCACAGCCGCCTACGGAGGAACCGGGGCCCGGGCGCGGGGGCTGCCGGGGCTCATGCTCACACGCGAGGCTGGTCTCAATCCGCGAGACTCGCCCGGGCGCCCGTGGCCCGGACATCACCCCCGCTGGACGCCCGAGGCCTCACGCTCTCCCTCCCGGTCAGCCCCGCACGCCCCAGGCCCGGGCAACCGGGCAGTCCCGCCCATGGTTCTGGGTCCCTGAAGCACCGGCCTCCGCCAAGCAAGGCCAAGTTCGAGGAGCATGGGCTCCGGACGGCTTCAGGACAGCCGGCGAACCCAACGGACGAAGGATGGCGCGGATAAACGGTGGATGACGCCGCCGTTTCACAGAGACTCACCATGATGGCGGCACGGCTGCAGGTGGCAGGGAGGAAAAGGGAGCTGCGAGCGCCGGCCAATCATATCAATGCGCCCGAAGGACCCCGGCGCTGCCACGTGGGGGCGGGGCCTGAGCTATGGGGCTGACCGCGACATTGCCTGATTAAAAGAGCCTCAGGAGCCAGGGAGGGATGAAGGGTCGCCAGAGTGCTCGGGGAGAGCGAGGGTTGCACGGGAAGGGCGCGAGAGTCGAACGGGGGAAGTTGCGCAGCGGAGAGCACTATCGTGCAAGCGGACAAACTGGGTTCGCTTCCCAGCATCCCATCTCTGAGCACCGCCAGGAATGATTCCTGCGCGGAAGCCAGGAGCAACTCCAGAGCACCGCAGGGTGCGGCCCCTTTGTTGTTTGGGAAACAGCAAAGAACCAAGACCCCTACGTGGGCGGCTGCGGGTTCGACTCCTCCACCAAATTGTAAAGTAGTTTAATGACCTCCCCCCACCGGCCTTTGGCCACACCCTCACAAGGTCTGGACGGGCCAATCCAAAGGAGAAACAGCTAGCTGGAGCCGCCTAAATTTACGCAAGCAAATTCAAATTCAGTGTCACTTCTTTTGAGCTGCCCAGTCCTAAAGCGCGGCCCCCTCTCCATTCCTGTGGTCGGTCCCACAAACGCTGCGGGAATGATCCCTAAGCACAGAGCCTGGAGTAAACCCGAGACCAGCTGAGCGAGGCCCCAAACCCAAAAGAAAACAAAGCAAAATCTAAAAATAAAGAACTTTAAAAAAATAAAGACCTTTTAGTTGTCGGAATGTGGTGTGTGGCACAATCACTGTATCACTGTATCACTGTCTTCCCGTTGTTCATCGATTTGCTCGGAGTGGGCACCAGTAACATCTCTATATGACCTGTCGCAAGCAAGTGTAACCCAAAGGGCATCTGCTTGCTCCAGGGACAGGAAGAGCCCCAAACCATTCTTTTGTGTGGCTCAATAGTTGAGAGAATGTTCACATCTTGCAGATTTGATCCCTGGCACCACTCCAAGTCATTTGTCTTTTTCTGCAAATCAATCTTTGCCGAACAGAAACTTCATTAACCGGCAGGAGCGATAGCCCAGCAGGTAGGGCGTTTGCCTTGCATGCCGGCCCGGGTTCGATCTCGGGTGTCCCATATGGACCCCCGAGCACCGCCAGGAGTAATTCCTGAGTCAAAGCCAGGAGAAACCCCTGAGCATTGCCGGTTGTGACCCAAAAAAGAAAAAAGGAAAAAAAGAAAGAAACTTCATTAACCAAGAAATGTGTTCGTTAATAAATTCCTTGTCAAGACCCTGAAGGAACGGTTTGAGGCTCTTCATATTCCTGAATCAACCAGATGCCATTGGGCTACATTGGCACCTGATAGGGTCCAATGGAAATGTTACTGGCGCCTGCTCGAGCAAATCGATGAATAACGGGATTCAAGTGATCAAGTGATCAAGTGAATAAATTTGTTGGCAAAGGAACCAGGGTGTGAACTAGCAGATAAGACATTTGCCCTGCATACTTTTCCTCCTGACGTAACTTTTGAATGTCCAGTTATCTAAATTCGCGAAATATGGGCTTGTGCTGGACAAGTGAAGTGGGCCCGCAAACGGGAAATACAGTGCGAGACTCGGTGCAACTTCAAAGAGCTGCCGCCAGATGGCGGTGTCAGAGGAAGACCCGCACGTTGCCCCTCTTGACAGAAACGCACCAGCGAGTAGCGGAAGAGGAAGCAGACACGTGGGAGAGGTCTACGGTGGCCGAGAGCCCGCGGATGTGGTAACCGCGAGTCCAGGAGCTTTCCTCCGAGAGGTGCGAGGCTCCAGGGTTTCTCCGAGCCTGCTCCTCTGGTGTGGAGGGGCGCCCGGCAGCCGGCACCATGGTGAAGGAGCAGTTCCGGGAGACGGATGTGGCCAAGAAAATGTGAGTGGGAGCAAGAAAGCGCAGAGGGTGGAGAGAGGGAGGCTGCGTGGTCGCATGAGAGGGTTCCAGGTCTCGAAGAGCCAGAGGTGAGGGTCAGCTGGAGCGGGAGACACAGCTGGGCAGCGTCTGAGCCGGCGGCAGGATGGAGGGGAGGCGACGAAGCCCGCGACCCTAGAGGCCAGATCCCCGATTGCAAATTGGATTTTTTTTTTTTTTTTTTTTTTTTTTGGAAAGCGACTCTGGGACCCACAGCCTCGCGGGGCGGGGCTGGGATGTCGCGTTCAGGCTTTGCTGCACACAATTTGAGAGACAGCATCTGCTGACCCGAAGGGACGGGGCTGCAGCGGTCTGTTCACGGGAAGGACGTCTCCTGCCCCCAGCCCGGCTTAGCGATGCGGGGGTTGGTGGGGAACGACCCATCGTGCCTGCAGCCCTGGTGGAGCGGCCCCGCAAGGTGGAAGTGGACAGGTCATGGCTGCCTGGGCCAGGAGCATCAGTACCCTCTGGGGAAAGGGTTCGAAAAGCTCCTGCAGTACCGGGGCGCACTTGCCAGGAGTTTACTATAGCTGAATCTGTTGGGCAGTTATAATACAGCAGGCGGGGCGTTTGCCTTGCATGGGACTGACCTTGGTTTATCACCAGCATTCCATATGGGCCCCCCAGGCTCACCAGGAGTGATCCCTGAGCACCTCCGGGTGTGGCCCAAAATGAACAGTTACAAACACTGACCAGTGAAAGACTCACAGAGCTGAATTAGAGGGAGCAAGACCTTAGATTGTGCTGCGGAGATGCAGGCAGGCAGGGCTATTGGGAACACTGGGTTTCAGAGAGCTGGGGTCAAACTAATCAGATTGGGAGGGATGAGGCTGGAGAGGAAGGAGGCTTAAAGGCCCAGAGTTGGCTCTTCCCAGAGTGACACCACCCAGCCTGACCCGGCCTGACTGTGTACACCGGCCGCAGTTCGGATTTGAGCGGTGCTCACAAAGCAGCCCCAGAGCCCTGGTCATTCCTTCCACTGGGCACTGGTTCCCGTTACCTCGGCTTCCAACCTCTAGCCACTGGCTGCAGCACCGACACTTCAGTTTCCTGTCCGGGTTTGCCCAGCCAGCAGCATCTGACCCCTGCCACCTCCCTGGCTTTGCCTGGCAGCTTTCTGTACTCTTGTGCTCTGGGTTCTGGGCTCCTGGGTAATGCCAGCCTCCTGCTGGTCTAGTGCCTTTTTCCCGCTATTCTCTGCTTCAGACACTCTGCAGCCCAATCAGTTTACACATGGTTCACTTCTACTTGTTTATTTTTTATTTAATTTTTTGCTTTTTGGATCACACCCAGCAATGCTCAGGGGTTACTCCTGGCTCTGCACTCAGGAATTACTCCTGGCGGTGCTTGGGTACCATATGGGATGCCGGGGTTCACACCACAGTCTGGCCGCATGCAAGGCAAATGCCCTACCCGCTGTGCTATCGCTCCAGCTCCACATAGTCCACTTTGGAGGTCATCTTCACAGGCACTTTCTGGCCCCCTCCCCAGGCTCTGCCAGTGCCCGGCCTTTTCATCGCTCTCTCGTTGGTCTGTGTTTCTGCCTCTGCTTTCCCCCCTGCCCGCCCCCAGGCCCGCCCCTGAACTCTGAGCCACACACTGGCAGGAACCTCATCTGTTGCATCATGTCTCCCCAAGCCCTTCCGATGGCATGTGGCTAACCCCCATTTAACAGTAACAATAATGGACCTCATTTAATAAATATTCAAGTATTAATTTATCGATACAATACCTTTATATTAACATTTATTAATGTTAACAAATATTTAGTTATCAATGATTTATTGATAATAAATCAGTTTGGGAGAGAAAAGTATTAGGTTCTGTTGCTGATGTCTCACGTGTAAGCTGGAGATGTTTCGGGTTGTGACACATCTCCTGGCCTTGAAGAGGCCCCCGGTTCTGGCCGACACGTGTAGGCCCACCCCAGACCCTGCACCAGTGGGGTGGCCCTGCAACAGCAAAGAGAATTGGGGTCAGAGATGTGGTACAGTAGGGAAGATGTTTGCTTTGCACACATACGGCCTCAGTTCCATGCGCAGCATCCTGCCATGAGTGATTCCTTTTTTTTGTTTGTTTGTTTTTGTTTTTTTGCTTTTTTGGGTCACACCCGGAGATGCTCAGGGGCTTCTCCTGGCTCTGCACTCAGGAATCACTCCTGGCGGTGCTCGGGGGACCATATGGGATGCCAGGGATCGAACCCGGGCCGGCACAGGCCGGC
>JAJIBD010014627.1:0-27462 GCA_021461705.1 Cryptotis parvus | reverse complement strand
ATGGTGATATTTTCTAAGGGCCAGAAAGACAAAAGGAAGTTGGTCCTGATTTTTTTTCCCCAAAGCTTCAAGGTGGATCACCTGTGACAGAGGACAGACCAAGGTTTTGTTTTTGTTTTGTTTTGCTTTTTAGTCAACACCAGGGGAAACGTGTTTTATGGAAACTAATAGGAACACTGATATTCACTCCAAAAATGTTTGGTACACCTTCCATCGCCCAGTACCGGAGACTGGAAATCTTTTTTTTTTTTGCTTTTTGGGTCACACCCAGCAGCAATGCTCAGGGGTTACTCCTGACTCTGCTCAGGAATTACTCCAGGCACTGTGGGGGGACCATATGTGATGCCGGGGATCAAACCCGGGTCAGCTGCATGCAAGGCAAACACCCTACCACTGGACTATCGCCCAGGCCCCTGGAAATCATTTTTTAATTTTGGGGTTTTTTTTGTTTTAATGTAAAAGGGTGACACTCAGCCATGTTCAGGGTTCTGCACTCAGGAATTACTCCTGGTGGTGCTTCGGGGGACCCTATGGACTGCCTTTGGGGATCACACCGGGGTCGGCCACACAAGGCAAGCACCTTCCTAGCTGTACTCTCTCTCCAGCCCCCAATTCTTGGACCTCTGCCTTGGTCCATGAAGCATTTATAAAAATGAGACTTAAGGGGCGGAAGTGATAGTACAGCAGGTAGGGCATTCAATCCCTGGTATCCCATATGGTGCCCTGAGGCACCACCGGGAATATTTCCTGAGTGCAGAGCTAGGAGGAAACCCTGAACATTGCCGGGTGTGACCAAAAAGACAAACAAAACCAGGGCGGAGCGATAGCCCAGCGGTAGGGCGTTTGCCTTGCACGCAGCCGGCCTGTGCCGCCCGGTTCGATCCCCGGCATCCCATATGGTCCCCCGAGCACTGCCAGGAGTAATTCCTGAGTGCAGAGCTAGAAGTAACCCCTGAGCATTGCCGGGTGTGACCCAAAAAGCAAAAAAAAAAAAAAAAAAAAAAGACAAACAAAACCCCCACAAGGTAGTCTATATGCGTATATCTATTTCCCGAAATAATACTGTTCTCATCATGGCCGGCTGCCCATTTCCCTGACCCTCACCTTCATCTCAACTTGCCCATTCCCATTCCAATCCTCACCCTGTTTAGTTAAGTTTGTTTGTTTTTGTTTGTTTGTTTGCTTGGGCCACACCTGGCAGTGCTAAGGGCTTATTCCTGGCCCTGTGCCCAGGGATCTCTTCTGGTGGTGCTCAGGGGACCATATAGGATGCCTAGAATTGTGCATGGCAAGCACCCTCCCCTACTGCTCTGGCCCCTTCCCAGAATTCTCAATCCACCCTCCCCATGTCACCGCAATGACCAGGGTCACCCACACACATGGCTAAGGTACCCAGAGAGAGCAAATACAGGGGTTAAGGCACTTGCTTGCCTTTTATGTAGCCTGGGTTGACTCCCAGATACAGTACAGGGTCCCCTAAAACTGCTGGGAGCAGACCCCCACCCATAGCATAGATCCAGGGAGTCACAGATATGGCCCCCGACCATAAGAACAAAGAGGCATGACATATATGACACATTGACGCCAGGTTGTGCCACTAGTGTCTCACACTTGAACGTGGTTTATTTAGCACCAGTTGCATCCATGTATAAGATGGCTGGGATGAGCTTATACACATTTTACTGTGGTGCTTGCAGTGAGGTGTGTGTGTGTGAGTGTGTGTGTGTGTGTGTGTGTGTGTGTGTGTACATACATACGTTCAGCCAAGGGGACCCTCCCTCCTGACCACAGACCTCATGCACCTTTAGAAGTGTTTTTTTTTTCTTTTGGGTCACACCTGGCAATGCTCAGGAGTTACTCCTGGCTCTGCACTCAGGAATTACTCCAGGCGGTGCTCGGGGACCATATGGGATGCCGAGGATTGAACCCGGGTCGACTGCATACAAGGCAAACACCGTACCGTTGTGCTATCACTCCAGCCCATAGAGGTGGTGTTGACACACATCTATGTGCGGAAACTGCACACTCTCGTGGCATCTGGGGTCCCAGACAATGGAGCTGCCACAATCTGTCTTGTGCTTGGCGCATGTGAGAGGCACCGGGGGTCCAACTCATGACTTTAGGAGCATGAGGTCTTTGACCATGGAGCCAACTGGAGGGATCCTTGCCGGTATTCATTCGTGCCCATGAGCATCGTTCCAAAGATGGGAAATTCAGCGTCTGAGCAGCACCCCCTCTACTGGCCTGGCTTCCAAGGAGCCGTAGGGAGGAGCCTGGGAGCAGCCCCCCTCCCCACTCTCCCCTCCAGGGGCTGGGCCTTACTGAAGAGGCTCTGCCAGTTGAACAAGGTCTTCTCCTCCAGCTCCATGGATCGGAAAACCAGAACGTGGTGGTGCTCGAGGTTTTTCAGCAGCTCTTCGCAGTAGAATGGGATCCCACAGCTCCCCTTGACCAGGTACCTGCAGCAGGTGTAGGGGGTATGTCGGGTGTGGGCGGCAGGACAGGACACAGCTGCTAGCAGAGAGGTGAGGGGCCATCCCAGCTCTGCGAGGAGCTTGCCCACTTCTCTCTCTCCCCTCTGCTCGCCCTGAGTGGAGACAGCGTGTTCTGTGCGTCTTCTCTAAATACAGACAACGCTGACACCTTGCCAAAGTTACAACTAGCCAGGCAGCCCCTGGGGCTGGCCGCCCCTTCCTTGACTCCCAACCTGACTAGCGGGCGGTGGGTTTCTCTAAGGGTTTCTCTGTCTTTGCAGAGTTTCTTTCACATAATCCTCCACCAGCCGCCCACCAATCCCATCTGAGATAAAAGGCAGGAGTGTGGGCGGGGCAGCTGGGTAAAGGCTTAGGGCACAAACCTTGCACATGCTAAACCTGGTTTGAGCCCGGCACACTTGGCCCCGTAGCACTGTCAGCTTTGAGCCTGGAGCCCCGCTGGGGTGACCATGATGGTCTGGGCACCACATTCTCAGGCCCTTATGCCTACCAAACAGCCCGGCTGGCAGAAAATCCCCTGGGAGTGGACCCAGGCACCTCTGAGTCCTGCTGGGGAGAACCCCCACTCAGAAAAGGCAGTCATTTGCATGCACTGTCCACTGGCCTGGCAAGGCAGCTCACACCACAGGGTCAGTCTGAATGCTCTCACGCTCAGCTCTGGCCCCCTGGGGTACCTGCCTTCTAGCTGGCTCTGCCTTCCTCCTCAGAGGCCGCTGTGTGGGCTGTTTGCAGCACTCACTAGTAGGACAAACACCCAATGCAACGGGGCCCTGTGGGCCAGAGCCATAGTACAGAGGAGGGTGCTTGCTTCGCATGTGGCTGACGCTGGTTCGTTTCCTGCACCCCATATGGTCCCCTAAGCATCATCTGGAGTGATCCCTGGACTAACCCCTGTGCATCGCTGGATGTGACCCAAAAAGGGAAAAAAAGAACAAGACCAGGAGTAAGCCCTGAGCAGCACTGGGTGTTGTGGCACAAGAAACAAGCACCAAAATAAAAAAGGAAAAGAAACCAAAGAAACCCCTGAGACCTGTAAAATCACTTTCAAATTTTGTTGTTGTTTCTGTTTTTTGAGTTGGGTTTTTTTTTTTTTTTGTTCTTTTTTGGATTACACCTGGCAATGCCAGGTGTTACTCCTGGCTCCACACTCAGGAATTACTCCTGGAGGTGCTGGGGAGTGACCATATGGGATGTCGGAGATCGAACCCCAGTTGGCCACTTGCTAGGCAAACTCCCTACCTGTTGAACTATCATCCCCACCCCAATTCTTTTATCTATTTATCCATGTAGGGAGCCACACCAGGTGCCTGCCTAGGTGGCTCACTACTAGGCAGAGATAGGGGAACCCAAATGGGGGCAGGGGTCGGTCAGGTCTAGGGTCCCCCTCCCCTCTGAGATGGAATCACGCATGTACAGAGCAGGTGCACGTCCCCAGGCCACAGGTGCATGTGTGTGGAGCACTTGCTACTCACAGGTCCAACTCCTTGGGGGATCCCGCGATACGTTGAGGTCCAGGTACACCTTGTTGCGAATGTCCCTGGGCTGCATGGGCCCGAGCCTGATGTAGGTGGTGTTCCTGTTCTGGATGATTCTGTTGGCTGCCCTGCAGGGGATGTCCTCTAAGGGAGAGAGTGACATGATGATGAAGACGGGCACTGCCTGGATCAGCTTCTCCATGAAGGCCCATGAGGTCAGGTCAATGAACTGGGCCTCGTCGATGATGAAGATGACTCGCTCCTCTCTCACAGTCTGCACGGGCAGAGGGACATGCGGTTGGACCTCGGCCACATGCATCCTTCTGCGCAGGGAGCTAATGAATGCGGAGTTGCAGAGGTTTTTAATTGTTTTTCTTTTTGGGTTGCACCCAGCGGTGCTCAAGGGTTACTCCTGGCTCTGCACTCAGGATTGCTCCTGGCGGTGCTCAGGGGCCCTATGGGATGCCATGGATCGAACCTGGGGTGCCATGGCCGCTTGTAAGGCAAACACCCTACCCACTGTGTTATCGCTCTAGCCTTGTCCTAGAGCTTTTAAAGAATCTTTTTTTTTTAATGGACTGGAGCAATAGTACAACAGGCAGGGCACTTGCCTTGCACAAGGCTCACCCAGGTTCAGTCCCTGGCACTCTGTAGGGTCCCCCAGCACTGCCAGGAGAAACACAAGCTGGTAGGATTTGCTGAAGTGAGCAGGTTGTGCCCAAATCATCCCAAACTTCTCATCAGTGGGCTTGAGCGCCTCAGGCCACTTGGCTGGGGTGGAGGTGCCGCCTGGGCCTGGTGAGGCTCTGTGCGTTCACTCGTACCTGCTCCAGGATCCTTAGGAACAAAGCTTCTATCTGGGCCTGCTTTGTTAGGGGGTCCATCTTGGAAATCTCCCGGGAAATGGGGAACTGTAGGAAGAATGAGGGGGTGTGGCAGACTAGCAGAGGAGACCCTTAGTCCCCTCCTGCTCCCAAAGGGGAATGTCCATGCTGAAAGGGAAGAACCACCATTTGTTAAAGTAGAACCAGCCCACCCCAAAAAAGAGAACTGATTTTTTTTTAATCAAACCCAACAATAGGGTTCACTCTTGGCTCTGCACTCAGGGAACCACTCCTGGCAGTGCTTGAGGGGCCCTGTAGGATGCCAGGGATTGAACCCATGTTGACTACATGCAAGGCAAGCACCTTACCTGCTGTACTATCTCTCCAGCACCACCCAGATCATACATCTGTTTTTATTTGGGGGCTATTCCTGATGGGGCTCCAGGGGACCATGCAGTGCAGGGATGGGATGGGGTGAAGATCGAACCCAGCCTCACGCACGCAAAGCATGTTTTGCATACGCTCGGTCCACTGTGTGCTGTCTCTCCATCCCGACAGACTGTACTGAGTCACGCAGAAACTGTAAAGTCATTCTCATGGGGGTGGCCAGAGTGATGGCCCAGCAAAGGAGGGCACTTGCCTTCCACATCACAGTTGACCCAGGTTCCATCCCCAGCATCCCACAGGGTCCCCTTAGCCCTAGAAGGAGCGATCCCTGAGTGCAGGACAAGGAATCAGTTTTGTCCTCCTCCTCCACGCCTCATGAGAAGATGATCCCCTCCCAGTGTTGTTTTAGGTCTCCCATTTTACAACTGTGACTCAACTGAGCCAGGAATAAAAGTTAGGCTGCTCTGTCCCGGGAAACCTGGGTGCCCCAAGGAAGCAGCTGGGCTGCATCCTGCTGCCTGCAGTAGGGGGTGGCACCACTGGAATCTGCCTGACTCCCTCCAGGAAGGGTCCTGCTCCTGGGGTCCGCTTCCGCCACCCCAGTGCTCCAGGCGGGAGAACAGAGGCCCGGCGCTGCCGCAGACCTGGGCGTGGAAGATGTCGTTGAGGAGGCAGTAGGATGTCCTGCTCAGCAGCTTGTTGATCTTGCCCTGCAGGCTGCTCTGCCGCTCCTTGTAATGCTTACATGTGTCCAGACCCAGCACGCTGGCCAGCAGGATCTGGATGGTGTAAAAGTCCTGCATGAAGCTGACCTTGGTCAGGACGATAGCCACTGGTCCTGTTTGTAGGGAAGGAAAGAAACTAAAGCCCAAGCTCAGGCGGGGGACTTTCCACAGGGCCCTTGGTGTTGGCTGCTGTGGAAATAAGCTCGGACCATCCCTGGGGAGTGGGGGCACCGAGAGAACCTGGGGTTCTGGAAGCTTCTAAGTCCTCCTGTTCTGACCCCTGGCTGAGGTCCTTTTCACCCCAGGATCACTCCTTGGGGGACTCCTGCAATGTCTGGGATCAAACGCAGAACCAAAAAAAAAAAAAAAAAAAAGGCCGGAGCGATAGCACAGCGGGTAGGGCTTTGTCTTGCACGCAGCCGACCTGGGTTCGATCCCTGGCATCCCATATGGTCCCCAAAGCACTGCCAGGGATAATTCCCAAGTGAAGAGCCAGGAGTAACCCCTGAGCATTGGTGTGACCCAAAAAAGCAAAAAACCCACAAAAACCCGCAGACCACATGCTAAGCGGTTCTCCATGCCTTGAGCTATCATCCTTCACTAGGGTACATCCCTGAGATGAGGTGATCCATGCACCCCACACCCCAGATCTGAAGCCCAAACTTCCAACGTCTCAGATTGTGGCTTATCTATTTATTTTGGAGTGGGGGCACCACACCTGATGGTGCGCAGGGCTTACTCCTGGCTCTGCACTCCTGACGGTGCTTGGGGGACTATGTGGGCTTCAAGAACAGAACCCAGGTCAGGCTTGAGCAAGGCAAGGGCCTTGCCCGCTGTATTGCTCCAGTCCTTCGGGGCCTTATTTCTGTTGTGCAGAAAGCCTTTTGGTAATGTCCATTCTCATGGCTAATTATAGCATTTGATAAAAGTATTTAATAAAATACTTATAGTATTTGATAAAAGGGATCTGTTCAGATTGCACAATTGTTCGGTCAGGAGTGGAGATGAGGTTCTCACAGGATGAGGAGCAGGTCTGTGCACTTGGTCGGGATTCTTTATTTGTGTTCTGATTTGTTGCTTTTTTTCCCCCAAAATTTTATTACACCATTTTAGACATACAATTGCAAGATGCTCATGTAGAGTGTTGGTTCTACAGTGTTCCAACATGCATCCCTCCACCCAAACCAATCTCCCATCACCAATGTCCCCACCTCCCTCCCCCTCCCACACCTCAACTACTTGGCGGGTTCTGTATGTCTTTTCTCTCCTCTCTATCTCTCCCTCCTGCCTACCTTTCCTACACATCATAGAATGCAGTACATTAAAGGACATAAGTGTTTCCACTAGCAAGCGGCCGCGACTTAGGGGCCTCATGGTCAGCATCTAGACAGCGAAGGTGGTGGCTAGTGTGGTGGGAGAGTCTCATCCGGCTGCTTCCGGGACCACCCAGAGGTGATGGGCCCACTCCCAAAACCTATCTGTCCTCCTGGGAGCCCCATGGTCAGCTGAGCCTGGGGAGAGCCGAGTTCTAGCTTCCCCAGCTGCGTTTGAGACTCTGATTTGTTGCTTTGGGGCCACACACAGCAGGGCTCAGGAGGTCTCAGCAAACAGTGGTCATGAAGTTCTGGGGATCCAGCCTGGCCTCCTGCATGTGCCATGCAGGCACTCAGAACTCTGAGGCCTGTTCCCAGGCAACCACCGGTGTCTGTTACAAGCAACAGCCACGTGGGCACAGCCACGGCCAGATGGGGCTGACTTAAGGATCTCCAGAAGGGCCCAGCCTCAGAGAGATGCCTGGGATGAATCATCTGTGAGGTTTTCACTCCCTCACTTCCCTCTACTCACAGACGTTCCACTTCTGCTCCTGTTTGTTTGGTTTTGGGGCTACACCTAGTGGAGCTCAGGGATGACTCCTTGCTCTGTGCTCAGGGATCATTCCTGGTGGGCTTGTGGGACCCTTTTGGTGTGCCAGGAATCAAACCTGGCTTGACCACTTGATCACTTGATCACTTGATATCCCATTATTCATCGATTTGCTTGAGCGGGCACCAGTAATGTTTCCATTTGACTCTGTCAAGTGCCAGTGTAGCCCAATGGCATCTGTCTGTTTCAGGGATATTGAGAGCTTCAAATTGTTTGTTTAGGGTCCTGATAAGGAAGTCTGACCATCTTGCAGGTGGGCAGCCACGTGATCTTTTGGCGTCCCGTGGAATCCAATCGGTAACGGCTCTAGTCCAATGGTCGTCTCCAGATCGAATTATATGACCAACCCATCTGATTTTTGATGTTCTGGCAGATGAGACAGCGTCCTTGATTCTAGAATAGCGACGGAGGTCGGTCCGATTCCCTCTCTCACTTGAGTGAGGCGTGATATTCCAAGCACGGCTCTTTCGATTCCTCTTTTGCGAGACCCGAATGGTATTCTCATCCTGCTTTCGTAAGGCTCAGGTCTCTGAGGCGTATGTCAATGCAGGGAGAACGGTGGAGTCAAAGAGGTGTGCCCACAGCCAGAGGTTTTTTGTTCTTTTGACTATTGTTTTGATGTTTTTGAAGGCAGTCCATGCTGCTCTTTTCCTCCTGCGCAACTCAGGTTTCAGGTCGTTCATCATGTTGACTTCTCGACCTAGGTACACATAGCTGTTGCATTCAGAGATGTTTGTTCCACTGAGAGTGAATGGGGCCTCTGGAACTAGTTCATTTCTCATGAACATAGTTTTGTTGAGATTCAGCTGTAGACCTATCTTTCCACATTCTCGGTCGAAGTCAGCCAGCATTTGTGCCGCTTGGCTGATGTTTGGTGTTATTAGAACGATGTCATCAGCAAAACGTTAGGTGGTATAGTTGCCAGCCATCTATCTACTTCCCACCAGTAAAATGGGCTTGACCACATGCAAGTAAAATATCCTCCTTGCTGTACTATGGGTCTGGCCCCCAAGACAGTCCACCTCTGCCCGAGGGCCCTGAGGAGAGTTGGTTATGACACCTGGAGTAATGGACAGGGTGAGACCCCTTTGTTCCTCAGGGAGGGAGGGAAGAAGGGAGGGACTATCTGGGTCAGCTCCAGCCTATCCTACAGCTCTACCAATTGTTCTTACTTGGGATACACCCCCAGGCAACAGAACAAGCTTTAGAAATATGTCTGTGAGGGTCTGGGAGCTGGTTCAGCAACAGAGTGCTGGCCTTGCCTGGAGGGAGGTCCTGGGTTCAATCCCTGGTGCGGCAGAAGCAAAAGATTAATCAAATCAATAAATGGGTCACCCAGGCCCCTCCTGGGGTGGGGGAAATCAGCTCAGCATCCCCATTCCTGGTTCCATCCACTTCACACAGCTTATTTAGACTGAACGGCTCAGGCAGGCTGTGGATAGTTTAAAGGAGGCAAAGAGAGTCATTTCAAGGACCACGAAACTTGGCCAGCTTGAGTCTCTGGACTCACAGGGTGCTAGCCATGACAAGAAACTCACCTGGGGGTGCTGTATGATAGGACAGCGGGAGGGGGGTTTGCCCCTGCATGCGGCTGACCCTGGTTCGATCCCCGGCACCCCATAAGGTCCCCTGAGCACCACCAAGAGTGGTCCCCGAGCACAGAGGCAGGAGTAACCCCTGAGCATGGCCGGTGTGACCAGAACCTAAAGAGAAAGAAGGACGCTCACCTGTGGTTGTCGCCTTGGGCCAGGTACTCAATCTCCACAAGTAGCTGGCTTTTCCCTTGCCTGACAAGCCTTCGAACATCAGGACACGGCTGCTGTTGGACATCAGGAATTTCTTCATAGAGCACATGAAATAGTTGATCTCTCTCTTACGTCCTGCAATTTGTATTTTTTAAAAGGGAGCAAATCCAAATTAACATCAGTCATATCGAGATATTTAAAAAGATAAATAAAAAATGAAAAGCCCATAATGACATATCCCCAATTCTAAGGATAATCTGCAACTTTTCAGGTTTATGTTTTTGTTTTCTTTTTGGGTCACACCCATGATGCTCTTGGCAGTACTCAGGGGACCATACGGGAATGCCAGTGATCGAACCCCAGTCGGCCGCATGCAAGGCAAATGGCCTACCTGCTGTACTATCATTCTAACCCTTTTTTTTGTAATTTCCTGAGGGCTTGGGCTCTACCACCCCTCTTTTTTTAAATTATCTAGAACTTTCCAATGGAAACTTGTGGTTTTACAGTTGTGCAGGAAAGCCTTTTTGGTAATGTTCTTTCTCATGGCTACATAGTTATAGTATTTAAAAAGGGATCTGCTTAGGTTACACAATCAGGAGTTAAACCAAACTAGCTGATTTGGATGCAGGAGTCAAACTCAAATGTTGCCAGGCTGAGGAAAGAAATGCCTTGTTTCTAGAGCAGAATATTGTAATGAGGGGCCGGAGCGGTAGTACAGCAGGTAGGGCATTTGCCTTGCATGCAGCTGGCCCAAGTTCAATCCCTGGCATCCCATGTGGACCCGTGACCACCACCAGAAATGATTCCTGAGGGCAGGAGTAACCCCTGAGCATCACCAGGTGTGCCAAATATATATATATAAATTAGTAGTTGGCAAAATTTTATATAATATATAAATGATATGTTATATATAAAGTATATAATTTATATAATGAAAATTACTTGTAATGAAAATTTCAAAACATGATGCTGATTTGTAAAAAAGGCATAGGGTGGTTATACCAGGTACGATTCCATCTCTGCATTTACACTCGGTGCGACCCCCATGAAGCTAACTCTCAGTGTCAGGGGAGGCCATGGAAGGGACAGGGACAGACGTCCCTCGATTTGGGCTCTGTTTACTGTTTCTTTTCTTTTCTTTTTTTTTTTTTGGCTTTTTGGGTCACACCCAGCAAGGCCTAGGGGTTACTCCTGGCTCTGCACTCAGGAATTACTCCTGGCGGTGCTTGGGGACCATATGGGATGCCGGGGATCGAACCTGGGTCTGCCATGTGCAAGGCAAATACTTTCTTTGCTGTACTATCACTCCAGCCCCTGTTTTCTCTTCCTTGGCTACTGTCTGCACCTTTGGTGATGGTTCCTTCAGCGGCTGGCTTATTCTTGCTGTGCTTTTCCATGTGTTTTGTTTGAAAAAGGATGTTTGATGTGTATGTTCAGTCAAGAAAGTCACAAAATCAAGGCCAACTACCTACCCAGCAAAGGGTAGCCCTTATTTCTGTTGCAGGTGAGATATGCCATGCCAAACATGCTGAGGAGAAGGAGAAAAGACAAAGGTTAGATTCCAGTATTTGGAAACACGTTCTATTTTTCCCTTCTCTTTTGGGGTCTGGGGCTATACTCAGTGGCGCTCTATCCCTGGAGGTGGTCAGTGGTGGTCAGTGGTGGTGCCGGAGATTGAAGCAGGACCTACCACGTACAAGGCATACACCCTAACCTCTGTACTATCTCTCCACGTCTGTTAAGAGTCCGCCGCCCAGAAATTCCCCTTGTCCATCTCCTCTGGCATGACTCCCGGGGCACAGATGCTGAGACAGCAGAGAGGAGGGGACCCTTACCTGGCAGGGGACACAGCACACTGTTCGCAGCAGACTTGCCCACAATTCCAGGCACTCGCTTTCTAAATGTTGAGAGGCAGTACCAGGCCCTTCCTAGAGAGCCAACACCTAGTGGACACCCCCGCAGTATTCAAGGCGCCACCATCTTTGATCCTGAAAAGACCCTACCTCCAGCTCCAAGCCAAGTGCTTACTTTCATGGATCACGAATGGGCCATATGTGTGGCCCAGTCCCGATTCAGCTGGTGGCTCTTATGTCCATGGAACAGGACATGGAGGGGCAAAGGAGTGAATGTGCAGGTGGACAGCACAGGACACTGGCAGGGCCTTCACTTCACTTCCCTGCTGGGGTCTGGTCTGTCCCTGAAAGGCCTTTACTCATCTGTCCCAGCCCCACCGTGTCACTGTGGTCTCAGGGAAGGTGTGTCCACTTTGTTGGTCCTTTCCAGTGAGACGATGAACATTCAGGCAGCCCCAGGTCCTGCTCCTGTTGGCCTGTGCATTCCCACATACTCTTTCTTGGTGGGGAGAGAGGTCAGCTCGAGGTCTGTGAGTCCTGAGTTTCTGAAGTACACCCAGGACTCCACTCTTTGCCTCCCCATCCCCACTTTGCTTTGTCGCCTCATGATGGCGACCATGGAGCACACCTTGGTCCATGGGACACTAGTAGAACAGGACCCAGGTAGAGGCTGGAGCCCAGCTCCCAGGTGAGCGGGTGTTGCTGTGACAGTGCCGGGCCCCTGGGGAGGAGACAGAGCTGGAGCACTCCATAGCGTCCTGGGTCAGCCAACAGGTGTGGGGTCCCCTGATAGCCAGATGGGCTAAGTCTCACACCTTATGCGGTGACAAAGAGCCTAAGCTGCAGAGCGGTGAGGACTCCTGGCTGCCGTGAAGGCGGGGCTACGGTGACTCAGACAGGCTGCTGGACATCTGTGTCTCCGCTGGCTCCTTTATAAAAGGGGGAATAACGTGGTGGTGGAGCTGGGCAAAGAGTCTGTGCTGTAAACTTTTTTTTCCTTATTTTTTGGGTCACACCTGGCGATGCTCAGGGGTTTCTCCTCACTCTGCACTCAGGAATTACTCCTGGCATTGCTTGGTATGGGATGCCAGGGATCAAACACAAGTCAGCCAATGCAAGGCAAATGCCCTACCGCGCTGTACTATCACTCCAGCCCTGGGCTGTAAAAGTTTTATTTTGGTTTGTTTTTATGTCACACTGACGATGCTCAGGGGTTACTCCTGGCTCTGCACTCAGGGATCACTCCTGGAGAGCTCGGAAAATCCATATGGGATGGTGAGGATTGAACTCAGGTCAGCCATGGGCAAGGCAAGTGCCCTCCCTGCTTGTACAATGATTCCGACTCCATGGTTAGTTGTAAAATTTAAAAGCTAAGTCTTCTCCTGGGATGGACACTCAACACCCAAGACACACTTGGAAGCGCCTATCATTTTAGTGCTCACAAGAAATTCTTATTCATTCGTTTATTCAAACAGCATTTTATTGATGGTTTACGCATGCCAAGTGCAGTGCTGCACCCTAGAAACACAAAGAGGAGCAATAAAGACTCCTTGAACCCTCTCCAGCTTCTTCTGTGGTCTGACCCTTTAAGGTCTAGGTGCTGGCTGATGGCCCGAGAGGCCCACACCTTTCCTCTGTCCACTGAGTAATGGCCACAGCCACATAACAGGCAGGGGTAGCTGAGACTAAGCTGGAAACCATGCCTGTCTCCCAAGGCGCCCAGCAGAGTCAGAGAAATGCATATGGCGTCAGTCGTCATGACGACGCCAAGTCCCATGGGGAGGGGAGAGGTGGGGGGTTGGGTGGGTGTGGATGGTTCTGGCTTCCTTCACCCCCAGGAATTGATACTCAACGTGGATGATCAAAATTCACTCCTGGATAGGGAGGATGGGTGGGGGATGCGGGGACCAAGCAGAGGGCTGAGGGGGAGAGTGGCTGGACAGACACTGCCAGCAATTAACTGTAACTTTATCACCCTGACAATGACCAGAAGTCACGGGAGTGACTTTGGGAACTTTTTAAGTCCCCAAAGTGGCAACTAGGCATGGAAACTGGGCTCTTTTTTTTTTTCTGGGGGGGCGGGGCATTCCTGCTGGTGCTCAGGGCTCTCTCCTGGTGGGGCTTGGGGGATCCCTTGAGGTGCTGGGCATTGAACCTGGGTTGACTGTGTGCTAGGCAAGCGCCCTCCCCTCTGTGCCATCTCTCTGGATCCCAAATCTGGGCTCTTGGGGCGTGTGTTTCCCTAGCTCTCAAGGAGGAATAATAACTTTCATTTGTTTCAAACCCATCAACACAAAGTAGGCACCATGAGAAAATACTTCACCACCGGGGACCACGTTCTACGTTCACACCTCCTTTGGAGACTGAACCCCCAGATTCTCAGGGGATCCCCATCTCCCACCCTACAACATGCCAGACCCCCAACAGGATGGAGGAGAGAGAGGAACTCAGAATGCAGGGCTCAGGCTCTGCGGCCAGGTCTCCCCACCACCCCCACTTCCGTGAACAAGACAACCAGCTCCACGCCCACACTCACACTTTCTCATTCAGGCCCAGACACTGGTAGAATGGGCGGAGTCGGTCACACCCTTCATGACTTTCTTTGGAAGTTCTTTGAAGAAGTAGGCTGGGAGGTTACTGCCATTGTAGGTGACCGAGTCGCACGACACCACCCCCCGGGTAGCACATCATCATCCGGGCAGCGATATTGACCTTCTGGCCTATGACTGTGGGGGCGGGGAGAGAGAAAGGGAGAGACAGCACAGAGAAGGGAGAGGGGGAGAGCAGCGAAAAGAGTCTTTGAGCTGAGTGTCCTTGGAGACATTTGACCCCAAATGGTATATTTTACTTCATTTATTTGGGTCCACACCTGGCCATGCTCACGGCTCACTCCTGGATCTGCACTTAGAGAATCACTCCTGGAGGATCCTGGGGGCCCAGATGGGGTGCTGGGATTGGGCAGCGGCAAGCAAGGCAAACACTCTCCCTACTGTCCTGTCTCTCCCAGTCCCCAGTGACATTTGTTTTATTGTTTTGGGGTCACACTGGTGGTGCTCAGGGGTTAACCTGGCTCTGCACTCAGGGTTACTCCTAGCCTGCTCAGGGGATCCTATGGGGTGTCGGGGATCGAGCCCAGTTTGTCTATGTGCAAGGCTGTCCTATCACTCCAGCAAACCCAGTGGCTTGTTTACCCTCGATGTCCCAGCTTTTTGTGAAAGACGGACAAGCCTGGCCAGTCTTGCTGAGAGCCGGATGCCTATATCCCCTGACCGCTCTGCCCTTCCCTGACCAAGCCTGGGCGGTGCTGAGGTACCTGTGTACTCATGTCGCACTGAGTGTCCGATGATCCCGCAGAAGACGATGCCACTGGCCACCCCGATGGACACAGTGCTGGGGGCGGGGACGAGAGGACAGAGACAGTGGTGAGTGGGGACACAGGGCAGCAGGGACTGTGGATCCACGAGGTGGGCTTGCGAGGGGGGGGGAGGCCTTTGCCTGGGTCCCTCACTCCCTTTGACAGTGGGTTCAGCTCAGGGTGCCAGGTCCTGGGCAGGCATTAAAGGCAGCTCAACTCCTGGATCCCAGTCATGTGCCCTGGAGCTGCTCCCTGCTTGCCTGAGCCCCCTCCTGGGACCCCCCAACAACTGCTTGTGGGCACATGGCAAGTCACTGCTGTTGAACGTGGCTTGAGGGGAAATAACCCCAGTGACCATGTGGGCTCATGTTGGCAGCTGACATGGCCGTGCAGAGGCTGGAGCTGGAGAGCATGAGGGTGATGGGGTGTCCAGAGTGGGGCTTCTGGACAAGAGGGTTCTTGGGCCATCAAGGCTGGGGAAGCCTGTGGGCGGTGGGTGCTGAGGACAACTGGCTTCCCTTCTTGGCGATATCACCACAGTGTAGAAATCTCTGACTCAATCTGATCACCCTGTCACTTGGGGGAGATCCTCAACCATTTCTAATGGCTCAGTGCTCTGGTCTGACTGAACCATGTGGCTTAGGCTGGCAATGTGGGGGATGGGGGCTCCTCCAAAGCTATTCCAGTAAGAGCTCTGGGGACCCTGCGGTGCAGGGGATCAAACTTAGGGCCTTGTGCACAGCAGGACTATGCCGTCACTAAACACCAAACTGGAACTGGAGAGACAGAGGCAGGAGGCACTTGCCTTGCACATGGTCGACCAGGTTTGAGCCCCAGCAACTCAGGGGTGTGAGGAGTGACTCCTGAGTGCAGGAGTAAGCACCGCAGCGTGTGGCCCCCAAACCAAGTAAACAAAAACAACAGGGTGTGAACTCTATCAAGCCACCGCCAGCCCAAGGCAGGGGGACGTCCTAGGAGGTTCCTTCAGTAGCCCCATCCCCACCCACCCACCTCCACAGCACTGGGGGGTCTGTTTCTCTCCTGAACAGGGTTCAGCACTCACTGGATCTTCTGGTCTTGGGAGCAGAAGTTGAATATGTCCATGGCACTTTCCAAGGCGTGAGTGACCTCATCAGGGCCCTTTTCCCCAGGGAAGCCGAAGACACAGAGAAAGGAGCAGCCCTGCGGGACAGGCAGTGCCCAGAGCCGGGAGGTGACCTCTCTCTGCTCAGCCTAGCTCTTGCCAGTCACGCGGAGCTTCCCGAAGGTGGGGTCCTGGCCGGGCTGTATCTACCTTGTCGAACATGAAGACTTTGTTGATCTGGCCGTGGAAGGTCCGGAGCACGGAATTAATGTGCACACACGCATCCTGGATGGCTGAGCCCATGACCTCTGCTTTGTTATGGTCCTTGAACACCAGGTTCACAAAGACGGTGGTGACGGGGCGCAGCTCCGACAGGTACCCGCCCAGCTGCTTGTCATTGATCTGGGCATGGGAGCGGGTTCCCTTAGCGTAGGCATCAGCTGAGGGGGCCCATCCACACCCTCTTCCTCACCAACCTGCACCCTGTGACTGTGTGTGTGATCGTGTGTGACTGTGAGTGTATATGTGTGTATATGTGACTGTGTATGTCAGTGGGAGTGTATGTGACTGTGTGATTTTGTGTTAACATGTCACTGTGTGAGTAGGTGTGTGACTGAGTGTGTGTGAATGTGTATGTCGGTGTGTATAAGCCCGTTCACGTCAGGGTGTTTACAAATGTGAGTGTATGACCATGAGCGTGAGTATGTATGTGTATAAGTGTACATGTGAGTGTGGGTATGAGAGTGAATGAGTCTGTGTATATGTCTTTTTTTTGGATCACACCCGGCAATGCTCAGGGGTTACTCCTGGCTCTACACTCAGGAATTATGCCTGGTGGTGCTCAGGGACCCTGTGGGATGCCAGAGATCAAATCCAGGTCAGGTGCATGCAAGACAAACACCCTACCTGCTGTACTGTAGCTCTGGTCCATGTGTGAGTATGCGTGATTGTGTATATGGAGTGTATGTGTGTATGAGTGTGTTATGTGTTTACACGGTGTATAATTGTGTGAGTATGTATGAGTGTCGATGTGAGCGTGTATCTGTGTATGTGTGTGTGAGAGTGTAAGAGTGTCAGCCTGCTGAGATGCATAGGGAAGCTGCTGTGGGGAAGGTGTGAGGGTCCCCCTTGGGACACTGAACTGTACAGGTCAGTGGCTCCTGCCTTGCCCCCGGGCACCCCCACAAGTGAGTGCACAGGACTGGCTTCCCTCGTGTTTGGTACCACCTTTCCTCTTTGTCTTCTCAGGGGAGGCCTCCCAAGCAATGCTGAGGGGCCTGGGGGTTCCTCAGCAGCTCTCAGCCTGCGTTAGGGGGTTCAGTTCAGGGCTGAGGGTGTAGTGCTGCTTGGGCCTGTGGTGCGGGATTACCCAGGCAGAGCTGGCGGGGCTCCAAGGTGTCAGCCAACAGCGCTCGGGATGGCAGGGTGGAAGTGGGGACAGTCACCTGCACGGCGGCTCCCGTACCACTGGGACATCTCTCTGGCCCCTGTGGTTTTCTCAGGCCTCACCTGCTTTACAATGCTCTCCATGACATACTTCTGCAGGGACAGCTTAAGCTCAGGGTCTGACTCGAGGATGCACGCCATCCTTAGCAGGTCTAAAGGAGGTAGTGGGGACTGGCTCAGGCTGGAGGAGCAACACCCCAGTCCCATTCTCTGGGGCACTGGTTTCACTCTGTGCTCCCAGCTCTGTGCTCAGGGAGGACTCCTGGCTTTGTGCTCAGGGCTGACTCCTGGCTCTGTGCTCAGGACTGACTCCTGGCTCTGTGCTCAGGGCTGACTCCTGGCTCTGTGCTCAGGGCTGACTCCTGGCTCTGTGCTCAGGGCTTACTCTTGACTCTGTGCTCAGGGCTGACTCCTGGCTCTGTGCTCAGGGCTGACTCCCGGCTCTGTGCTCAGGGCTGACTCCTGGCTCTGTGCTCAGGGCTGACTCCCTGGCTCTGTGCTCAGGGCTGACTCCTGGCTCTGTGCTCAGGGCTTACTCTTGACTCTGTGCTCAGGGCTGACTCCTGGCTCTGTGCTCAGGGCTGACTCCTGGCTCTGTGCTCAGGGCTGACTCCTGGCTCTGTGCTCAGGGCTGACTCCTGGCTCTGTGCTCAGGGCTTACTCTTGACTCTGTGCTCAGGGCTGACTCCTGGCTCTGTGCTCAGGGCTGACTCCTGGTTCTGTGCTCAGGGATGACTCCTGGCTTTGTGCTCAGGACTGACTCCTGGCTCTGTGCTCAGGACTGACTCCTGGCTCTGTGCTCAGGACTGACTCCTGGCTCTGTGCTCAGGGCTGACTCCTGGCTCTGTTCTCAGGGCTTACTCTTGACTCTGTGCTCAGGGCTGACTCCTGGCTCTGTGCTCAGGGCTGACTCCTGGCTCTGTGCTCAGGGCTTACTCTAGACTCTGTGCTCAGGGCTGACTCCTGGCTCTGTGCTCAGGGCTGACTCCTGGCTCTGTGCTCAGGGCTGACTCCTGGCTCTGTGCTCAGGGCTGACTCCTGGCTCTGTGCTCAGGGCTGACTCCTGGCTCTGTGCTCAGGGCTTACTCTTGACTCTGTGCTCAGGGCTGACTCCTGGCTCTGTGCTCAGGGCTGACTCCTGGCTCTGTGCTCAGGGCTGACTCCTGGCTCTGTGCTCAGGGCTTACTCTTGACTCTGTGCTCAGGGCTGACTCCTGGCTCTGTGCTCAGGGCTGACTCCTGGCTCTGTGCTCAGGGCTGACTCCTGGCTCTGTGCTCACTTATGTCTCTGTGCTCAGAGACCATATGGGATACTGGGAGGTATTAAACCTGCAGCTCTCATCACTTTCGGGGTTGGCACTTCCAAGTCCCAGAAATGCCAATCAGGAGCTGGCTGAGATGAACTTAACCATCATGGTTGAGATGATCAAAAAAGAAAAAAATTCTAGAGAGAAATCAGTTGCTTTTTAGCAGAGAATAAAACCATGAATATCAGAGGAAGAAGCAGAATCCAGTCTGTGAGGGCTGAAAACAAAGCAGTTAGGGGCTGAGAAAAGGAGGCGGTCACTGACCTTGCCCCAAGGCTGACCCAGGTTCCATCCCTGAAACCCCATAGGGTCCTCCAAGCCCCCTAGGACTGATCCCTGAGCACAGAGCCAGGAGGACGCCCTAAGCACCGCCC
Source organism: Cryptotis parvus (assembly GCA_021461705.1). NCBI lineage: Eukaryota > Metazoa > Chordata > Mammalia > Eulipotyphla > Soricidae > Cryptotis > Cryptotis parvus. Next base: position 8,470 of record JAJIBD010014627.1, on the reverse strand, counting down.
ACCCCAAAACAAATCAACAGATAAAAGAGAAGCTAGAAGGTTGGTGATGGGGTGAGGAAGGAAAAGGTTGGAATCAGAGAAATGGGTTTGCCTTCATTGGTGGGGGTGTGACCTAGGCCTAAGGGGCAGACAGTAGAGGGGGTAAGAACGCAGCAGGACAGAGAGCAGCTGGCACCCATGAGCTCCTAAAATGGGCACTGTGCCCACATGTCCCAGGGTCAGGCACCCAAGGTCCGCTGGGAAAAGCAAAGCCTCTTGACCACTGAGGGTACTCGAGTACTTACTTTTTTGCTTGCCAGAAGGATAATAGTCCATGAAAGACATACATTTTGTGAAAAACTCATCAAACTTAAAACTAGGAGGTGGTTTTAAGAAGTTGACCTAGATTTAAGAAGAAAAAAAATCAAGTTTTTGGTTACTCTGAGACTGCCTGGTGCTTTTGGGTGTACTGCAGTGAAGGGGGCCGAGATTTTAGGCAGAGGCCACCGCACAGACTGTCTCCCACTCATGTTAAGGGCCCAAGTATCAACGCGCGCACACTGAGAATATTCCAGGGGACAGCTTGTATGTCCTGCTTTCTCTACAGATTTTTGTCTTTTTTTTTTTCCTTTTTGGGTCACACCAGTGATGCTCAGGGCTTACTCCTGGCTCTGAACTCAGGAATTACTCCTGGCGGTGCTCCTGGCGGTGCTATGGGACCCGGAGATGGGTTGCCAAGTGCAAGGCAAACGCCCTACACACTGTACTCCGGCCCGTCTTTTTGTCTTCTTTTTCCCCTCTAAAAACCTGATTCAAACAAACACCTTTTGCTTTCAGGAAGTTCAAAGGGGGGCCGGCACTCCCATGGGGTAAAGGAACAGAGACAGCAGGACAAACTCTCAAGGGGAAGTGAGAAAGACAGGACCTTTGACCCCCACATGGATGGGGTGCCTTTGTGTGCCGAGAACCCACTGTCCCGAGGACCCACAGTCCCAGCAGGACACACTGATGATACCCAAGTTGGCAGCCAAGGAAGAGGAAGGGGGAAATGGAATTGCAGGTGGCAGCAATTCCATTTGGAGAGGGCTATATGCAGCCGACCTAGGTTTGATCCTTAGCAGCCATAGAGACTTCCAACTTCTGCCAGGAATGATCCCTGAGCTCAGAGCCAGGCGTAAGCCTGAGCATTGCCAGGTGGGGCCTTCAAACACACACACACAAAAGGAATTGCTTGGGGCCAGAGCGATAGTATCACAGCGAGGGCATTTGCCTTCCACGCTGCTGCCCGGGTTCAATTCCTGGAATCCCTTATAGTCCCCTGAGTACTGCAAGGAGTAATTCCTTACCATCACCAGGAGTAATTCCTGAGCACCACCAAGAGTAATTCCTGAGTGCAGAGCCAGGAGTAACCCCTGAGCAATGCCAGGTGTGACCAAAAAAAAAAAAAAAAAAAAAAGAATTGCTTCAGATTGCAGGAGACTATGTATATAAAGCAACAAAGCACAGTGGGGCACTCAGGGTACATTCCCCGGGGAGGTTAGAGGGTGTCAAGGGGAAACACAGAAAGTGCACTAATTAACCCAGGGAAAGCTTCTAGCTTTGATCACAGTACTCCAGTTATGGAAAACCCTAACATTAGCAGGGGTCTCTAGAAAGATATAAAAACGACTGATTTATTGTTATTGTTGGTGTTGTGGGCCACACCCGATGGTGGTCAGAGGACACATAGATTTCTGCGGAGTTGGGAGGGAGCTAAGTGATAGTACAGAGAGTAGGATGTTTGCCTTACATGCAGCCAACCTGGGTTTGATCCTCTGCACCCCTTAGGGTCCCCCGAGCCCCACCAGGAGTGCTCCCTGAGCACAGAGCTAGGAGGAAGGCCTGAGCACTGCCGGGTGTGGCTCAAAATCGAAACAGAAAATAAAAAGGGGAGATGGTATAGGGGATGGAGTCCAGAGGCTCCTTCTTGCTGGAGACGTGGCCCGTGGCCCGAGGCCTGCTCACCTTCACAGCCCTCTGGTCCGGGATCCGCTCGATCTCGATCATGTTGCGGTCGCAGAGCTGCCAGCAGTTGGGGGAGAGGATGATGTCGTTCATCTGGGCCATGTTCTGGGCCAGGCGCACGTCCTCCACGGCCTGGCCGATCACCAGGAAGTAGTTGTGGGTTTCGTCCCCGAACACCAGCCGGGTGATGTGGCCAGCGGCCAGTCCTGCAACACCAGGCCCGGGACTAACGGAGCAAACACCCCGCCTCCCTACCTCTGGCCTTGGAGGTGCCTGCAAAGCGGCCAATCTTTTATTTTGTTTTATTTTGGGAGCCATACCCGGCCGTGCTCAGGCCTCACTCCTCGCTCTCTGCTCAGGGATCACTCTGGGTGGGACTCAGGGGACTGTATGGGAGCTGGGGAAGGAACCCAGGACGGCGTTTGTGAGGCAAGCACCCTCCCTGCTGTGCTCTGGCTCTGGCCCCAGACGCTCACCAATCTTGACCCGGATGTCCAGCCCTTCCTCCCACTCCTGGGCATCAAACAGCCCGTGGATTTCCAGGCTGCACTTGATCACGATGGTGATGATGTTCTTCAGCTGTTTCCGCCTCCACCTTCCACAAGGCGAGAAGTGCGTCCCCCTGCCAGCACACACACACACACACACACACACACACACACACACACACACACACACACGCACACACGCACACACACAGGGTGTGGGATGAGCAGGGGGCACGCTGGGGTCCCCCATGTGCCCTGGGCATTGGTGTCTCCTGGAAGTAGTACAGAAACTTACTCTACCTTTCCCAGCTCCCTGAACCCCTGGGATGCCTCCCCTCCCTGTAATCAACTCCCTTACCCGCAAATTTTAAGATGTCGCCTCCGAAAAGCAGTATTTCTGGGGGAGGAAAATAAAAAGTCAGTTCAGGGTCGGACAGAGAGCACAAGGGGTAAGGCTCTTGCCTTGCACATGGCCATGCTTGGCTTGACCCCCAGCATCAAATAGGGTTTTCCAAGCACTGCCAGGAGTGACCCCTGAGCACAAGAATTAGGAGTAATCTCAGAGTCCAGTCAGGTATGGCCCAAGGCCAGCCCCGGAAAAAAAAAAGTTCAGTTCAATTCAACTTGGATTTCTTTCTTTCTTTTTTCTTTTTTCTTCCTTCCTTCCTCCCTCCCTCCCTCCCTCCCTCCCTCCCTCCCTCCCCTCCCTCCCTCCCTCTCTCTCTCTCTCTCTCTCTCTCTCTTTCTTTCTTTCTTTCTTTCTTTCTTTCTTTCTTTCTTTCTTTGCTTTTTCGGGTCACACCTGGCGACACACAGGGGTTACTCCTGGCTCTTCGCTCAGGAATCACTCCTGGCGGTGCCTGGGGACCATATAGGATGCCAGGGATCGAACCCAGGTTGGCGCGTGCAAGGCAAATGCTCTACCCGCTATGCTATTGCTCCGGTCCCACAACTTGGATTTCTTAGAGCTAAGGAAATCTCTTCTCATTGGTGTCCTGCAGGGTTCAGAACTGGACCTGGGGGCAGCTCTGGGCTCAGACAAGCCAAGTTCTCTGTTTCTCCCATGGTGAAGAAGCTGCAGGGCTAGCAGAGAGGAGAGCAAGGGGAGGTTCCCGTGAAGCCCTCCGGCAGGCTAAGGACAGTGATGCTCAGGGCTGGCGATGCTCAGGGCTGACTCCTGGCTCTGCACTCAGATTACTCCTGGTGGGCTTGGGGACTGATGGAATGCCAGGGATGGAACTGGGTTGACTGCTTACAAAACAAGTGCCCTGCCTGCTCTACCTTGTCATTCAGCCTTTTCTTTTCTGTGTCAGTGCTGGGGAATCAAACCCAGGAACTCATACCTGCAAGGCATCAGCTCAACGGTTCAGCTCCTAGCCAGGCTCAGCTTAATTTTTTGCTTATTTTTTTGGGGGTGAGGGCAGTGCTCAGAGCTTAATCCGGTTTTGTACTAGGTGATCACTTCTGGCGGGGCTTGGGGACCGTATGTGGTGCCAGGGATCAAACCCAGGTCAGCAGTATGTAAGGCAAGTGTTCTACCCACTGTACTATCTCTCTGGCCCCTAATATTTTCACTTTGTGCAAAGCTTCCCCCTCCCTAAGCCCATGGTTGCTCATGGATGCCCATGGACCAGGCTCAGGCTTGAACCTGGTTTAATCAACTCAAACCACAGTGCTGGGGTCTGCATATCTGGTCCCCTGCACTGGATTCCCCCTCAAAACAGGCAGAGTTGCACCCCCACCCAGGGAATATCTACAGGGGAACACAAAGGAAATGTGGCTAAGCCTGACCCAGCAGTGGGGTGTGGTAGGGGACATGGGGGTCACTAACTCTCCACCATGGCGCTGATGTAGTGGTTCAGAATCTCTACCAGCTGCTCTGCACCCTGGTCCATGTACATGGCCGTGCTGAATCTCTCGGTCATGGCTGTGAATCCTGAAATAAAGGATTTTATTGACTGTGGCCACTGGAAAAGGGAAAGGAGAAACAAAAGGTGAGTTTCATTTCTCAGATCTGATCACACTGTCCCTGGCATGGTGTGTGTCCCCCGCCTGTTGCCACAACCCAGACTTGCCTGAAATGTCCACGAACATCAGGACACCATCAAAATGGTCCACGGAGGGCCGCTTTGTTGAGTCGGCGTTGAAGACAATGAGGTCAGGCAGGTGGGCGGCGATTCGGACAATGGCCCGGTCCTCCTGCTCTTCGCTCCACAGATTCATAGTTGAGGCCGCGCCCTGAAGTGCCTAGTGTGGCCACAGAGACCCTCCTGGAAGCAGAGCTAAGAGCAGAGAAGCTGGGCTTGGCATCCATTCAGCCTCTCTCCCATCTCCTTATTGGTTGGCTTCTAATCCAGGGGCTCAGGACAGCACCCACAAATGGGAGATTCTCTGCAGAGGAGAACCCCTCACCAGTTAGATTCCCTCACACCCAACTTCCAGCAGTTCCTCCAGGAAGGAACAAGGTTATAAACAGGCTGGGGCAAAAGGCCTGAGAAGGGGCCGAGCGATGGCACAGAGGGTAGGGCGTTTGCCTTGCACGCGGCCGACCTGGGTTTGATCCCCAGCATCCCATATGGTCCCCTGAGCACCGCCAGGAGTAATTCCTGAGTGCAGAGCCAGGAGTAACCCCTGAGCATTGCCAGGTGTGACCCAAAAAAGCAAGAAAAAAAAGGCCTGAGAATATCGTGTTCATAAGGGGGATCCCCAAGTGTCACATCCTGGGGTGGGGGAGGGCAGTGACTGCCTTGCACACAGCTGGCTAGGGTTGGCTCCAGTGCATTCCAGAGGGTCTCCTGAGCCCCCACAGATCCCTGAGCACAAGACCAGGAGTCAGCCCCGAGCAGCACCCAGATGTGGCCCACCTACCCCCCAAAACAAAACAAAAAAACCCCAACAAACTACTGGAGATGTGAGTTTGTATATATGTGTCACTGTATCACTGTCTCACTGTCCCCATTCATCATGGATTTGCTCGAGCGGGCCCCAGTAACATCTCCATATGTCCTGTCTCATGCAAGTAGAGCCCAAGGGCACCTGCTTGCTCCAGGAACATAAAGAGCCTCAAACCATTCCATCAGGTCATGGGAATGAGGTCTATAATTGTTACCAGTATATATGTATGTGTATATATATATATATATACATATATCTTTATGTTCCTGGAGCAAGCAGATGCCCTTGGGCTCTACTAGCATGAGACAGGACATATGGAGATATTACTGGGGCCCGCCGAGCAAATCGATGATGAACGGGAAGACAGTAGTGAGTATATATATATATATGTATATATATACGTATATATACATATATATGCGCAAAGGTAAGGAGCAAAACTAGATTTTAAGGTTTGAACTTACGGAAGATTTCAAAAGACTGTGTGTGTGTGTGTGTGTGTGGCGCCAAGAAAGCGTGCAACTGTAAATAGCAGGAATACTTTTTTCTTTGCTTTTTTTTTTCTTTTTTTGGGTAACACCCAGCAATGCTCAGGGGTTTCTCCTGGCTCTGCACTCAGGAATTACTCCTGGCGGTGCTCGGGAACTATATGGGATGCCAGAGATCGAACCCAGGCTGGCACAGGCCGGCCGCAAGGCAAACGCTCTACACGCTGGGTTATCGCTCTGGCCCCCCTTTTTTTTTTTGCTTTTTGGGTCACACCTGGAGATGCTCTTGGGTTACTGCTGGCTCTGCTCTCAGGAATTACAATTGCACCTGATGGTGCTCAGGGGACCATACGGGATGTAGAGATGGAACAAAGGTTGGCTGCATGCAAGGCAAATTCCCTACCTCTTATACTATCGCTCCAGCCCCTACTGACATTTCATTCATTCATTCATTCATTCATTCATTGCTTTTTGGGTCACACCTGGCAATGCTCAGGGGTTACTCCTGGCTCTGCACTCAGGAATTACTCCTGGCGGTGCTCAGGGACCATATGGGATGCCGGGGATCAAACCCCGGTTGGCCATGTTTAAATGCCCTACCTGCTGTGCTGTTGCTCTGGCCCCCCACAAATAAGAGAATTTTAAATGAGTTTAAAATTTGGCAATTTTTTTTTTTTTTTTTTTGGGGTCACACCCGCGACGCTCAGGGGTTTCTCCTGGCTCTGCACTCAGGAATTACTCCTGGCGGTGCTCGGGGACCATATGGGATGCCGGGGATCGAACCCGGGGCGGCACAGGCCGGCTGCATGTAAGGCAAACGCCCTACCCGCTGGGCTATCGCTCCGGCCCCAAAATTTGGCAATTTTAACCAGACAGATTTAATCTGTGGCAGGGAACAGAAAGTGCAAGAAGGAAGAGAAAGGAAGTCAGGAAATGGAGATCTTATAATCTTAGACTTGAGATTTTCTTAAATCAGAAAAAGCAGTACATGCAGCAAACTTTAAATGATCAGATATCTAAAGTGTTAGCTGTCCAATGCCCTTTGTAAAAGATAGCTCTGGAAAGCTCAAGTATGAAGACAGGAGTCAGGGTGATAGCGCAAAGGACACAGTGTATGTTTACATGCAGCTGTCCTGGGTTCAATTCCCAGAACATCAAGATCCCCAAAAAAACAGGGGCCAGAAACTTCTGAGCACTGCCAGGTATGGACTCAGACAAAAAGCAACAAAAACAAGACAAAAACTAAAGAAACATAAGTAAGGTTTGTTTCTAAAGCGGCACTAAAAGGACCAGCGCAAATAGTCCAGCAGGAAGGGCATTTGTCTTGCATGCGGCCAACCTGGGCTCGATCCCCGGTATTCCATATCATCCCCGAGCACTGCCAGTGCCAACAGTAATAAACCCTGGGCATTGCTGGGTGCAACTCAAAAAGAAAATAAAAGGCATTAAAATGCGGGCCGGAGCGATAGCCCAGCGGGTAGGGGCGTTTTGCACGCCGGCCCGCCCGAGCCGGCCAGGGATCGATCCCCGGCATCCCATATGGTCCCCCGAGCACCGCCGGGAGTGATTCCCTGAGTGCAGAGCCAGGAGTAACCCCTGAGCATTGCCGGGTGTGACCCAAAAAGCAAAAAAAAAAAAAAAAAAAAAAAATAAAATGTTATATCATTAGAATGCAATAAATATCAACAAGAGATGTTGGGAAAACCAAGCAGCTACTTGCAGAAAAAAAAGAACTCATCCAGAGAAGGGTAAAATCTCAGCCAGCCCCTGGCCGTGTCCTACATAGCTCCTAGGGCTCGCTCAGCATGCAGGGGCCTTGCTGGCTGGACTTGGAGGCGGGGATTTGGGCTCCTCCACCCGCACCTCAGACTCCATGTCAGTAGGCATGGCTACGAGCTCCCAGACACCACAGCCAACAGCCGGAAGAGAGACACTCCAGATTCACAGCTGTGCTGGCCCACGGCCACAGAGGCTGTGTGACAATCTTAGACAATAATAGAATTTAGGACCAGGTCCTTCCCAGGATCTTTCACATTTATACACTGTAATGATCATTCTGAGAGACTCACAGACATGGGGCAGAGCTGCTACTGGCTCTCCCCTGTGCCCAGCCGCTCACGAGGCACCCGGGAGGGATGGCGGGTTCTAGCCCTGGCCTGCCACCCCAGCAGAGTCTCGCAACAAGCCAGACGACCCCCACTCCATGAGGGCCGCCATTTTCCACATCCAGACTTCCCTCTCCTCAGAACTCCACCCAGCAGAAGAGCCTATGGCCGCTTAAGGCTGCGCAGTTCATCAATAAATGCTGGATTTAGAGGTGACTACAAGAGTATGCCACCCGCACGGCAGAGCCTGGCAAGCCTCCGTGTCATATTTGATATGCCAAATACCAGTAACAATTATAGACCTCATTCCCATGACCTGATGGAATGGTTTGAGGCTCTTTATGTTCCTGGAGCAAGCAGGTGCCCTTGGGCTCTACTAGCATGAGACAGGACATATGGAGATGTTACTGGGGCTGGCTCGAGCAAATCGATGATGAACGGGAAGACAGTGATACAGTGAAAATAAGGAGCTTCTGCACCTCAAAGGAGACAATAGTCCAGCAGGTAGGGC
>JAJIBD010014626.1:0-42517 GCA_021461705.1 Cryptotis parvus | reverse complement strand
TGGGGGAGAAGGAGGTGCCTAGAGGTGTCTGAGATGGGACCAGGCCCCCAGCCCAGGAGAGCCACACAGACGAGCCCACCGTGGCTCCCGCAGACAGAGAGAGCACACAGTCAGGGAGCCATGGACGAGGCCCCCCCGCCCGCCTCAGCCGTTTCACATCCCTGGTGGTGCCTCGCTTGCTCCGCCTCTGGGCTTTGCAAACTCGGTTTCTTCTGTCTGGAGCACTCTGCCTGCTTCCTTCCCACCACCACCCTGGCCCCAAACCCTGCTCCTCACCCGTGACTCAGCCTCGCCGCTTCCTCCCCAAAGCCCGCCTGGTTTCTGGTTCCTCGGTGGGTTAGGAAGCCCCTTTATCCTCTCACAAGACCTTGGGCTCTGTCCCTGGTGCCTTTCACTGGTCGAGGCGCCTGAGCCTCACCAGGCCCTGTTTTAGGTGCTGCTACAGGAACAGCAAGGATCAGGGTAGACCCAGGTGCTGTCTGGTGGGACCTTGGGATGCTCTGTGTCATCCTAGTGACCGAGGGCAGGAAGAACCCTTTCTCCCCTGCCAAATCAGTCTCTGCAGCACAGGGAGGAGAGCGGGCGGCCGGCCTTGTGGATCTTGGGTCACACATCTGGGTCTGTCTGTTTGGGGCTCGGGGCTCGGTGGGGGTGCGGTCTGCAGTGGGCAAGGGGTGGGGTGGAGGGGAGGGCTAACCTCTTTCCTGGCCGCCAGGAGAGCGCCTCTTCCTCAGGGACACCCCACAAGCGGGACTCCTTCATCTACAGCACGTGGCTGGAGGACAGTGTCAGCACCGCGAGTGGAGGCAGCTCCCCAGGTACCAGCCGGCAGAGCCGCTGGGGCAGGAGGGGGCTCTGGGCTGCAGGGCGGGAACCGAGGCATCTGCTGTGATGGGGAGGCAGAGGGCAGCTCCTAATCCAGCCTGCGGGAGGGGGCGGCACATGGGGGAGTCCCAGTTTCTACAGGGGGCGCGGGAGGTGTGCTGCCTGTGGGGAGGGCTGGGCCGGGCATGCGCCGACTGCCCATCCACGCCTCCGTCTCCCTGGTGCCTCCTCGCGGCCAGTGAGGTGGCTCCCTCCCTGCCTCCCTCTCCAGGCCCTCCAGGTCACCCCACCCCGACGCCGGCAAGTCGGGGACCCTGCATGTCCCGAGATCAAGATTCAACTGGAAGCCTCTGAGCAGCCCCTCCCCAGCTGGTGGGTGCTTGGGGCTGGGAGGGGTGGGCGCCGGTGTCTGGGGTGGGGCTGGGCACTCAGAGCCTGAGCAGACCAGTGAGTGCTTCCCTGCACCCGCAGTGCTGTGCCCACTACTCCGGTTCTGCCCACCACCTCCCAGCCCCGCCATGCTCTTAGCCACCCCGTGACCCCTACAGTGCCCCTCATGTCCTCACCCTTATGCCTTGCTGCTACCTGTGGCATTTCTGTCCCGCAGGGCTGTTAGCCGGGCTTCCCTTTGAAGGTGGAACCCAGCAGGTCAGACCCAGCGCTCAGCTGTTTGGGGGCTGGGTGGGAATGGGCAGGGCTTGGAAGCCCCCTTGGGGTGACAGCTGTGTATCTGGGGTCCAGCCCTCTGTCACCCAGCTCCTGGGAGTCTTGGGTGTCATTGGCCCTCGACTGAGCCTCAGTTTCCTTTTCTGAGCAAGAAATAAGTGGGGGTCTCACCTGCAAACTTTTGGAACTGAAAGGACCTTGGGAATTGCTGGTATAGAGAGATGGGAGCCCCTGGGAAGAAGGGGTGTGGGGGCTCCAGGAAGGAGGGGTGGGGGTCCTTGAGATGGAAAGACTCAGAGCCAGGACCCTCCATCTCACCTTTGGGGGTATTGTTGGTCCTTGCTGGTGGTGCTTGGGGAAGTGTGAGCCAGGATTGAACCAGGGTGGGCTGATGAGCCAAGAGCGTCCCCCTGCTCTGCCTCAGCCTTGCGTGTGTCCGTCTCCCCCCTTCCTGCAGGTGAGGCCACAGAAGCACAAGGGGAAGATTCTGTGTCAGATCCAGACAGCGGGACCTCTGCCCCAGGGCCAGCACTGTGGACTGTCCCACCTCCCCTGTCCCCCCGGCTGTCCCTGGGCCCACCTCTGGGCTGTCTCTGCAGGGCGGAGCCATCCAGAGCCCGCACCCGGAAGCTGCCAGTACACCCCCGAGACAGCTGGGGGGCCCGGGCTGGAGCGGGGAGTGGTCATTGAAGCAGGACTCCAGGCCTGGCCCCCATTCTCTGTGGGGAGCAGAGGGGACACCCCATGGACTTCGGAAGAACAAGAAGGCAGAACGGAAGGGGGCCATCTCTGTGCACTCTGCGTCATGGCAGCCGCAGGGCTGGGGTTGGGTGGAAGGAGTACTGGGCTCAGATACCGCCATCCTGGCTTCCGGTTTGCGTTTTCTGCTGTGTGACTCTGAGCCAATCCTCTCTCCCTCTCTGGGCGCCCTGTCTGAAGGAGGAGATCCTTGGGAGGTCACTGAGGACGGTGGTTCCTTGCACCTGTCCTGGAAGGGGAGGTTGTCCAACCATCACACTTGCTTCTTGAGCCCCTGGGACCCCAAGGGACCCTTGCTGAGGGGCAGGGGGCAGACTGCACATTGACCCCTGGGACCCCAAGCTCTACCACAGACCTGCCCTTCCCACTGCCTCCATGGGGCAGACCAAGGCCCAGGCACCTCCCCTGCCCCCGCAGCACGTGGCTTCACCGCTGCCATTTCCCGCCCCGGCGCCATGGCCCAGGGTCCTCAGCTGGGGAAAGTCACAGGCCCCGCGCCTCTCACCCACAGAGGGGTGGCCAGACACAGCTGCTGTGAGTCCATCCTTGTGTGTGTATGTGTGTGTGTGTATGTGTGTGTGTGTGTGTGTGTCCACACTTTTTTAGGCGCTGCCGAAGATCGGCTTCCAGCACCAACACCCACTCTGGAAGCTGCCATGACTGTGTGTGTGTCAGTAACAGTTGTACAAAATAAATTCTATTTATCGCTATTGTACCCTGATTGGGACCTGGCTCTCTGTGACCTCTGCCCAGAGTGACCGTAGCCTCATTCCAGGAGTGGCAGGGTGGAGGGATAAGCCCACTCCCATCCCCACTCCCTCATCAGAGCAGCTGGTCCAGCATATTTCCCAGGACAAACCATGGCTCATTTGCCTTGCGCAGCTGACCCGGGTTTGGTCCCGCCATCCCATATGGTCCCCTGAGCACCACCAGGAGTAATTCCTGAGTGCAGAGCCAGGAGTAACCGCTGAGCATTGTCGGGTATGGACCCCCAAAACAGACTGCCTCATGTTGGCTGTGGTTCCCCAGGCACCGCTTCTCCCTCCCCCTACTTTCTCCAAGGACGGGACATAGCTGCCAAGTCAGATGAGCCGGGTTTGAGCCTGGTACTCTCTTCTTAGCTGGTTGGCGGCCTTGAAAGCCGAGTGGCCTCTGAGCCACAGTGTTTAATGGGAGCTGTAGTTCCAATTCTCCTGGGTGATGAGGAAGCCACCGCCTGGTACATGGCTCTGGCGGGCTCCATTCCCCTAACCCCACCCCCTGTGAAACCCAGAGTTTCCCCCTTAAAGCCACCAGGGGGCGCCGAGGGATCGTGTACCCTGGAGAATGGAGCCATGCAGATGTGGATACGGGGCCTCCCCGGTGCCAGGTGCTGCCACCAAGAGGAGGTGAGCAGAGTGCAGGAGTGGGGGGGGGGCAGAGGAAGTGCTGGGGCCCTGAGCATCCTCAGCCAGGGACAGTGAACACGGGAGAGTGTTCCTAAGGATGGGGAGGTGACGTTGGAGCACAGGGAGATTCAGAGACGAGGCTGAGGCCACGTGGCTGGAATCCACTGTAGCCTGCTGTCCTTTGGAGCGCTTGCTGCCCGCCTTTAAAGGACGGGGCTGCTGTGGCCAGGTGGGGGCTGGGGCTGCAGGGGCTCGGAGGAAGGTGGGCAGGCCTAAAGGGAGACTGAATCTGATTGTGAACCTGATGGATGTGGGACCAAGGGAGGGTCTCGGGGGTCGTGTGAATGAGGGGCTGGTAGGGGATAGAGGAGACAGTGAGTGGAGGTTTGGTGCCCGAGGTAGCAGCTACGGGGACAGTGCGGCACGCTGGTACGCCAAGGGGCTCACTCCCGCACCAGTTCCCACACCAGCAGAAGGTGCTGAGCACACACACCTGCCCCCAGCTGTCTGGGGGAATCGGAGACGTAGGCGTTCACAGGGTCTCCCCTTGGGCCTCACCCTCACCCCTCCTGGGACTGGAGCCATAGTCCAGTGGGTCGGATATCTGCCTTACAGGGCCTACTCAGGTTTGAGCACCGTCATCCTATATGGTCCCCTGAGCCCTACTGGAGTGATCCCTGAGTGTAGAACCAGGAGTAACTCCTGAACATCACCAGGTGTGACTCCCCCAAACAAAGCAAACATCCTTGGCCTCCCTGGGCTTGCTCTGGGCTCCCCACTCTTGTCCTCAGCCTCCCCCACTCCAACACACACACACACACACATGTGCTCCCCCCTGGCCTGACCCTTCCGCCTTACTGCCTCAGTCTCTGGTGTCCCCTCCCCCGTCCCACTACCCAAGAATCAGCACCCACTGAGCCATGGCAAAAGCTCCCCCTCCATCCCTACCTCCTTTCCCTTGCTCTGTGACTCAGGCTTTCTGGGCCTCAGTTTCCCCCATCTGGGCTCTCTGCGTCTGTTTCTCCATCGGGCTATGGGAATACTGATATACTCCATCAGGCTATGGGAATGCTGATAAGTCCTGATGACAATAGCCTCATATAAAATCATATAAATGGGGTAACCCACTAAGTCCTTTTCTCGTTTGCTTTGGCGGACACTTGACTGCCGCATCGGAGTCACTCTGAGTGGGACTCAGGATACCGGAAGGAGAGTGGGAGGGTCAAACCCTGATCAGATGTGTGCAAGGCCAGGGCCCCCCCTGCTCTACTGTCTCTTCGGCCCTTTTGCTTGGTTTTGGGGGTCACACCTGGAGGTGTTCTCCTGGCTTTCTCCCTGGCATTGTGCTCAGAGATCACTCCTGTGAGGCTTAGGGTGCTGGGGATCAAACCTGGGTGAGGCACATGCAGGGAAAGTGCCCTACCCACTGTGCTATCGCTCCAGGCTGTGACCAGGTTCTCAGAGCAACCCTTGCATGCAGCATGCTCAAATGGTGTTTGTGGAGGAGGGGGCGCTGGTGGGTGCCCTAGCCAACCTCTGCGCCTCCCAGCGCTCCAGGGCTCAGCAACCCTTCAGTAAAAGGCCCGGCACCCCACGAGTGTCCCTTTACTCTCCCCTGCTCCCTGCGCCACGGAACCCAGAACCACCCTAGAACCCAGCTCAAGCTTCCAGACTCTGTGGTGCACTTAGCCACCGTCACTGGATTGTGTCAGCCTCACCTAAACAGAAAGGCCTCTGGGTGGGGTTCAGTTCTCTGTCCCCCCTCACAAGTTTTTTTGGGCCCCAAGCTGGGCCAGGACTGGCCAGGCGCAGATCTGTGTCTGGGATCAAAGTGTGTGGCGCGCTGTCTCTTGCGCTCACGCCAGCTCTGCCTCGCCCTGATTTTGAGGAGCAGAGGGTGAACCAGGTCACCACCCAAGGCTGGAATGAGGGTTGGGCGGGGTGCTGGGATCCGGGAAACGCTGCATCCTGCTAAGAAATAACTCCGTGGTGGAAACTGCAGTCAGAGGTTTCTTCCGATGCAGGGGGCCAAGAGGGCCTCAGTGGAGAGGGCAGGGGGTGCCCGCAGGCCCACACCCCATCTCTGGCCATGTCCCTCCTCCCCAAGTTCCCCCACCTGTAAAGGGGGACCAGGCCCTCCCAATAGCTGGGAGGGGTTGCTTGGTCCTTGAGGTCTCAGTCTGGACCCCACACCCCAGAGCCTGGGTCCCTGGCACACATGGCTAACTCCAGGGGCTGTGGCCAAAGAGATTTTGCCACAGGCGAGACCCGCCAGTTCCAGTGACTGGGACCTGCCGTTCCTTGCTGCTCAGGCCACAGGGGGGGACGGAGCCAGGGACCCTGGAATCGCGGGCCCTCCCCTGTACCCGCCCGGCTGAGGGACAGCCTCCTGAAATAACCAGCTCTGGTCAGCGAGGCTAATTTTAAAAGCCACTCTGGCTGCCCCATAGGCCCTTCTGGAAAGTCATGAATGTCCGCGTGTTTGGCCAGGAGGTGGGGCAAGGCAGGGTAGCAGGGGCTGGGGAGGACGCCCCACTCCTCACTGGCCTGCAAGAGACCCCCCGAGCCAGCTCTCTGGGCAAGCCTGGCCAGGGCCCAGAGCTTTAGGATGAACGTTGGGGAACAGCCTCTGCCCAGTGGACAGGCACTGGGTAGCGGCCCTGCCCCTCAGCCCATCATGGGCTCTGCAGCAGTCTTGGGCAGGACCTGCCTTCTGCTAGCTTGGTTCCTCACCTTGTCTCACATGCGCCCCCTCCCACCCGTCCCCTTCATCTGTCTCCAGTGCTCCAGGCCTGCCCGTCATGGTACAGTCCCCTCTCTGGGTCCATCATGCCTGTCGCCCCACAGGCCAGGCTGTGCATGACAGGTGTGTGTGTGTGTGTGTGGTGGGGGTGTCCACCTGAGAGAGAGGTGGCAGCGCGGTGGGTGGGGTGGGTGACAGAGCTATAACTGGGCAGGCAGGGCCCATGTCCAGGCACGACCGAGCCATCTGGGCCAAGCCAGGTGCCAGCAGAAAGAATGAGTGGCAGCATCGGGGCTGCCAGATTTAGCAAGTAGAGACACACAGAGCCCAGTTACACTCGATGCAGATAAACAAGGGAATAATTTTAGCTTAAGGATACCTCCTGCAATATTTGGGAGCTACTTATGCTAAAAATTATTCCTTGTTTATTTGGAATTCGAATTTAGCAGGCATCCTATATTTTATCTGGCAGCCCTGTCCAGAGAAGCTCCGGAGCCAGCCAGCAACTTTCCTGAGCAAACTCAGGGTCGTGAGCGCCCCTCCCGGTGGGGATGGCCCTGCCCTGCTCTGGGAGATCTGGGTCTCAGGAAGGACCAGCAGCGCTTAACCATGTTCTTAGCCTCGGCCAGTTTCCAGGGAATGGGGGACCCTCCTGGAGAGTCTGATGAGGGCACAGACGCCAGCGCTGTCCCGGGAAGCCACGGAAGGGAGGCCCGCCACTGACACAGAAGCAGGCACGCGCCAGGGACTTCCTCAACTGTGGATGAATGAGGAATTCCCCAGCTTGGAGGCCATTGGTGGGGGCAGGGGAGCCAGTGGGGGCTTCAGCAGCCCAGCCCAAGCCCCTCAGAGCCAGCTAGAGGTGAATGTGCTGCTCCACAAGGTCAGCTGTAGCGGCTGGAGAGAGGAGGGCCAGTCACTGCTCCCCAGCCCAGCTCGGGCAGCTGGAGTTTAGCCAGTGCACAGGTGCGGGGATGGGGGGTGCAGGGGACGGGGTGTAGAGGGATGGAGGCACAGGGAGGGTACGGAGATGAGGGCACAGGAAGTGGGGTGAAGATTGGGATGAAGGTGGGAGGGAGGCACAGAAAAACTCGGTGTCCCTTCAGGGGCATTTGAACATCTCAGGGTGTCCTGGGGGAGGAAAGTTGGGAGCATTTGTTTCTGTAGGAGTGAGAGTTGGTTTTGGGGTCACACCTGGCTGCGCTCAGGAGTTACTTCTGGCTCTGTGCTCAGAAATTTCTCCTGGTGGTGTTCGGGGACCATATGGGGATGCCGGGGATCACCCACTGTACTATCGCTCTAGTCCCACAGGGGTAAAATTTGGGTCTTTCTCCTATAGCTCATAGATCTCGGGATCTCCCTGGAGGGTAACTAAGAGTTCTGTGGCTGTCCTGGGCCGCCCCAGGGGCCTCTGGTTTAAAACAGTTTACTTCTGCTTTTGTTTTCCTTCCTTCCTTCCTTCCCTCCTTCCCTCCTCCTTCCTTCCATCTCTCCTTTCTTCCCTCCTTCCTCCCTCCTTTTTCCCTTCCTTCCTCCCCTCCCCTCCCCCCCTCCCTCCTCCTCCTCCCTCCCTCCCTCCCTCCCTCTCCTCCCTCCCTCCTCCTTCCTTCCTTCCTGGGGTCCATACCAGAGGGGACTCAGGACTCTGTGCTCAGTGATGCTCCAAACCCCCTATGGGAGTGCTGGAGAATGGTCCCCGGGTGGCTGTGCCCAAGGCAAAGCCCCCAACCCGCTGTCCTAGTTCCCAGGCAAAGAGCTTTTTCCTTTGTTCCTTTACTCATTCGCTCATTAAGTCAACATTCACTGACCGCCCACCCACCCCCCCCCCAGCAGTGCCCGTCTGCCCCAGCAGAAGCTGGTCTGTCTCAGTGCTGACGCAGCCTCGGCTCAGCCCTGACCTTGGGCGAGTCACTTCCCTCTCTTAGGGGCCTGTTTCCCACTCCCTACCGTGGGCATAACGTGGGCAGCTCCAGCAGTGGTGGGGGAGGGGTGGGAGGTGCCCCCTGCCCACCAGGGGCCCTCAGCAGAGAAGCCAACTACTTCATTCCGGGGAGGGGTCCTTCCCGGGACCCACCAGAGTGGGTCATGGGGGCTGATGTTTCAAAGCGGGGAACCAAGGCACCATGCGGCGAAGACTGAACTCGGGTTGGGGTTTGAAAGCAGACCAGTACCAGGAGACCAGTACCGGGAGGGGTCCTTCCCCATCGGGTGGGGGCCAAGTGGGGTATCAGGTTGAGGCTCTAGCTTTGTGGGGGGAGGGGATTGAAGTGGCTGCTCCCACAGGGGGCTCTGACCAATTCAGCCCCTGTCTGTTCCCCTCCTGATGCAGCGCAAACACTGTGGGAAAGAGCGAAAGATAGGGAGATTGGACCCAGGGGGTGGCTGGCATGAGCTCTGCTCTGCTGCAAGGCCGACCTCAGCCCCTCTTCTGGGCCTGGGTTCCTGGGGTCGGGCAGCAGTGGGGCGGGGGCCGGGGCTCGTGCCCTGGCCTGGAAGGGGCTCTGTGTCATCCTGTTAGTAACGGTCCAGCTCGGAGCCTATAATCAGGTCTGCTCTGGGAAGAGCCCAGCAGCCTTCCTTCCAATTGGGCTCTAATTGTGGCTTTTAGTGGAGTCAGATGCTCTCCCTCCCCCACGGGTCTGAATCAGCGGGGTTGTCCTGACCTGCCCTGCCAGGTCCAGGAACCCCTGCATTGTTCCGGCTCCCCCACAGAGCCAGCGAGGGGTCCTCCGCTGCTGTCCCTTGAGGATCTCTTATATGCTGTGCCCTGAGCTAGATTCTTCCCATCCAGGAATGCTGAGTCCCCCACCCTCAGAGTGGGCAAGGATGGGTCATGGGGGGCTGATGTTTCAAAGCGGGAACCGAGGCACCATGCAACGAAGACTGAACTCGGGTTGGGGTATAAAGCAGACCAGTACCAGGAGACCAGCTGTACTCGGGCTCAGCACGCCCCTTCCCGGGGCCCTGGGGCCATGCTGAGCCCCCAACCTCTGCTGTCTCCCTCCACATGTGGTCACAGGCTCTCTGCTTCTTCCCCTGGAAAGGGAGGGTGTTGGCGGACACAGGCAGCTTGCCGGGCGGGGTGTCGCGAGGGGGCCTGCGGTTCCCCTGTTTGTTCTGGAGATCCCAGCGCTTCCCCAGGAGACAGCCCGCAGCTCCTCGGGTGGAGCCAGACCACGGCTGGCCAGCCTGGGAGCACTGCCCCGCCAGCCCCGCGCGACGCCACCATCCCTGGCGCTGGGTGGTCTGGGCAGGAGCCAGAGAGGGGCCTTCATCCTTGCCAAGGGGCAGGAGCCAGGATGCTGCCCTGGGAGCGCCTGGGAGGGTCCCAGGGCTCATGGATGGGGAGCAGAGGAAGAGACTGGCACAGAGCGAAGGTCATGTCTTTGGGCAGGTGGGAGGAGCAGCAAGCAAGACCCCAGGCCGCTGTTCCATCTGGGGGGCCCCAGATAAACGGGGGCCTACAGCTTGTTGCTTCTGGGCACGGAGGCCATACACAGTGCTCAGGGCTGATTCCCTGGCCCTGCATTCAGGGATCACTCTTGGTGGGGCTCAGGGGAACATGGGGGTGATGGGGATCAAACCTGGGTTGGCTGCGGGCCAGGCAAGAGACCTGCCCTCTGTGCTATCACTTTGGTCCCCATTGACTCGTTTCCTTCTGAGGAGCCACACCAGGCATGCGTGCTGTGCCAGGACAGGTTCTCGAGCAGGCGAGGCTGCTCTGATCCCCTGAGCCATCCTTCAGCTCTAAGATGGAGCCAAGGAGGGTCTCTGTCCAGCCTCGAACTGGCTCAGGCAGGGAGCCCCCTCTTAGCAGCTGCTGAGAGTCCGCAGAGGCCTAACCCCGAGCCGCATCTCTGGGCCGCAGCTTCTCCGTCTGGGTTTGCTTGAGCAAAGCGCCCTCCAGCCACAAGAGTGAGGATCGAGGAGACTGTCCCAGGCCTCTGTCTCACACTGCTGCCCGGCTTCAGGTCACAGTCTCCTCCATCCTCGGGCTGTGCAAGCCTCATGGACCTGGGGGCCCTGGAGCCAGCCTGTGCTGGCACAGACAGGTGGAGGTAAGGAACCTGCCGAGGCTGCTGGGCTGTCCCATCGGGGCCCTTGAGGACAGGCTCACCCCACTCACCCACCGCCAGATCTATAGTGTCAGTTCTGGTTCCATTCTCTCATCCTGCACTGCAAATGATTCCGCTCACTCCTCCTCTCCTGGCTGCAAATGATTAACCCTCCCCAGAGCAGCGCCGCTTAGCCTGAGCCCTGCTTTCATCTCTCTCTCTCTCTCTCTCTCTCTCTCTCTCTCTCTCTCTCTCTCTCTCTCTCTCTCTCTCTTTCCTCCTCCTCTCTCTTTCCCTCCTCTCTCTCTTTTACCCTCTTCTCTCTGTCTCTCTCCCTCTCTTCTGTCCTCTCTTCCCTCTCTTTTTCTCTTTCTCCATCTCTCTTTCTTTTTGGTTGGTTGGTTTGGGGGTGGAGGGGAGGGAACTTGGTTATGCTCTGGCTTACTCCTGGCTCTGTGATCAGGGATCTGTTGGCACCTCTCTGGGCGCCATATGGGTTGCCAGGGATTGAACCCTGGTCAGCTATTGGCAGGGCAAGTTCCCAACCCCACTGTGATTTCCCTCTGGCCCCTGCCTCCAGCTCCTGTAAGTGCCGTGACATGAGTAAATCGTGAGATGCCTCTCTGCCTCCATTCTTCACCCGTCTCAAGCCGCTGCCCTCCGAGGGATAAATGGATCAATGAAGCCTGAAGGCACAGGGGACAGTGCCTGGTCTGGGGTCATTCTAGAAATGTCCTCCACCCCCCGTCATTCTGTTCCAAAGGGCAGGAGGGGGCCAGAGAGAGGGAACAGGGAGTGAGGCACTTGTCTTGCATGCGGCCCTGGTTCAATCCAGGCACCACACTCCTCTGAGCCCCTTCAGGAGTGACCCCTGAGCACCACCGGGTGTGGCCAAATAAGAACAAAAACAAAAAACCCACAGAGGGCAGGGAGGGAGGGTGCCCAGGGCAGTGGTGGACCCTAATCCGCCTTGCCCCTGGGCTAGTGCAGGGAGCCGCGTGTCCCCCTCCTGAGGTTCTCTGCAGAACCCACAAAGGGCTGGGAGCCGCCATCAGTGAAGTCACGAGGAGGCTTGGGAATGCCACACAGGAACTCGGGAGCCCAAAACCTCTTCTGAGAACTTAATCCCCACCCTCAGCCCCCAGCTCGGCTGGTGCTAGATCTCGGTGGGAGGTCTTGGGGTTAGCCACTGGAGCTAATTATAAACGCGGTGGCTGGGGCCCTCTGTCCCAACGCAGCCTTTTGTAGCTGATGGGCTGGCACTTTTCCTTGAAGAGATCAGCATGCTAGGAGCAGGGCAGCGCATACACATGGCAGAGAGACAGTGAACTGGGTTTGACTGACCGCTGCCTCTTCCAAGATGTGGGGCCTGGAGCAGCAGGTCAACAGATTTTAACTTTTGCAGCTGTCCCACAGAGATGGTGTTGCCCACGTGGTCAGACCAGGGTACGTGTGTGTGTGTGTATGTGAGGTATGTGTGTGGTGTGTGTATGCATGCGTATGAGTGGTGTGAGTGTGTATGCATGTGTGGTGTGTGCATGTGTGTTCATGTGTGTGGTGTGCATGTGTATGTATTTGTGTTGTGTGTGAGGCATGTGTGTGATGTGTATGTGCCTGTGCGCATGTGTGTGTGTTGTGCAAGTGTGGTGTGTGTGCCCTCCAGGTAGTAAGCCCCCAGGCTGTCTCAGGTGCTCAGCGCTGCTCCTCCCCCTGTAGCTCTCACCTGTGTTGCTTCCGTCTCTGGACGCTGACTCAGGCCTCCCGCTTTCCTGTCTCCATGACCCCAGGTCTCCCACCTGCTCTCCTCCATGCTGGCCTCCAGCCTACAGGTCTTCTACCCCAGGCTTCCCTGGAAACAGGCTGACGGGGGCGAAGTGATAGCACAACAGATAAGCCGTTTGCCTTGCACACGGCTGACCCGGGTTCAATCCCCAGCATCCCATAGTCCCCCCGAGCACTGCCAGGAGTACTTCCTGAGTGCAGAGTCAGGAGAAATCCCTGAGCATCGCTGGATGTGACCCAAAAAAGAAAAAAAAAAAAAAACCAGAATCTTCCATGGCTCCCCAGGGCCCTCATGGACTACGCTGTGGCAGGAGTACCTGAGTACTACTCCGAGGTAGTACTCAAGCTCGTCCTCCAAGAATTCCTCTGTGCCACACCTGAAGGTGCTCAAAGTCTACTCTTGGCTCTGTGCTCAGAGGCTGCTCCCTGCAGCGCTCAGGATACCATATGTTGTCTCCGACATGGGGAAATCCCCCACTAGGGATCAAGCTAGCATTAGCCCCATGCAGGAAAACACGTTAACCCTGTAAAGTCTCTCCTTTCTCCTTGCTCTGTTTAGTGCCAGCTTGCATGAGGGCTTCTCTGCCTCTGTGCCCGCTGATAAATGCCCCTTCCTGCTCTTGCCCAGCTTGTTCAGGCCCTCCACACAGGCTGGCCAGAGAGCGGAGTTTCTTTCTTTTTCTTTTCTTTTTCGCTTTTGGGTCACACCCTGCGATTCTCGGGGCAACTCCTGACTCTGCACACAGGAACTACTCCTGGCGATGCTTGGGGGACCATACAGGATACTGGGGCTCGAATCCTGGTCAACTGTGTGCACGGCAAATGTCCTCACCACTGTACTATCACTCCAACCACCTTTTCTTTTTATTTATTTCTTTATTTATTTATCTATTTATCTATCTATTTATTTATTTATTTATTTATTTATTTATTTTTTTGCTTTTTGGGTCACACCCAGCAATGCTCAGGGGTTACTCCTGGCTCTGCACTCAGGAATCACTCCTGGCGGTGCTCGGGAACCATATGGGATGCCGGGATCGAACCCTGGGCCGGCATGGGCCGGCTGCATGCAAGGCAAACGCCCTACTCGCTGGGCTATCGCCTCCGGCCCACCTTTTTCTTTTTTTTAAATTTTGGGACATACCTGGTGGTGCTCAAGGCCTTCTCCTGGCTCTCATTCAGGGATCACTCCTGTAGTGCTCAGGGGACCATACGGTGCTGGGAATCGAGCCTGGATCAGCTACGTGCAAAGCAAGATTCCAACCTGCTGTACTATCACGCTGGCCCCTAGAGATGGGCATTTCTTGAGGCTGGAGCTCCCTGCCTTCCCGGTGGGGCCAGGTTACAGTAAAGAGCACAGCGCACTCTAACATGACCACAGTGGTCACTTCAGGCCCTATGTGAGGGGACCAGTGGGAGAACACAAAGTGCAGCGTTCAAGTAAGACAGTGGCAAGAGATGCGGGGCTCTGCCCCACGGGCTCTCGTCTCTCTACTCCGACTACCTGGCCCCACTAGAGACGCAGGCCCCTGCCCACCATTCAGACGGCCGAAAGTCCACATCGGATGCTCTGAACTCCATAGCATTGCGGGGCAGGGCGGTGTCAGGACACCTAAATGAGGCTGAGAAGACAGCTAAACCCCCCACACTTCCTGCACTCCACTCTTACCTACAGCAGAAAAGCTGGTTGGGGGGTGACTGGGCCCCAAGAAAGCCAGTGTTGTGTTTTGTTCTTTTCTTCTTTTTTCTTTTTTGCTTTTTGGGTCATAGTCAGCAATGCACAGGGGTTACTCTTGACTCTGCACTCACGAATTACTCCTGGCAGTGCTCAGAGGACCATGCAAGATGCCAAGAATTGAACCCGGGTCAGACGCTGCAAGGCTAACGTCCTCCCTACTGCACTATCGCCTCCAACCCTAAAAACCAGTGTGCTGAAGCCACGCATGGTGCTGAGCATCGGAGGGACACAGGATGATTCCCACAGTGGATCCAGGCCAGGGGTGGGAAGCCGCTGCCCACTTTCCTGTCTCCATAGCAGCTGGGGTGATTCTCACCAGTGGTCCAGAGTGCAAGCGATGGTGTTATCCCAGGGAAGAGTAGCTGAAAGGTGAGTTAGTCAGGCTTTGCGGTAGCCAGACACCGCCTGGTCTGTATGAGGCCCTGGGATCTGTCCTCGGCACCACAGATAAATTTAAGTGGGCAGGGGGCCAAAGTGGGTGTGGCATTTGCCTTGTCTGCAGCCAACCTGGTTTCAGTCCTTGACATTGCATATGGTCCCCTCTCTCATTAGCTCCACCAGGAGGCATCTCTGAGCAGTCAGGAGTAATCCCTGAGCATCCTGGGTGTGCTCCAAACACAAAAACAACAATGAAAATTAAGCGGGGCTTAGCCCAGCGGGTAGGGCGTTTGCCTTGCACGCGCCGGCCCATGCCGGCCCGGGTTCGATCCCCCGGCATTCCATATGGTCCCCCGAGCACCGCTTAGGAGTAATTCCTGAGTGCAGAGGCAGGAGAAACCCCTGAGCATTGCTGGGTGTGACCCAAAAAGCAAAACAAATTAAATAAAATAAAGAAAAAAGAAAATTAAGCGGAAAGCCTCCTCCTCAGTGTCCCCCAGACTCCTGAAGCCTGAGTATGCAGTTCTTGCCATAGAACACCGAACTCAGAGGCCAGTCTGGGGGGCCCATCATATCACCAGAGGGTCCAGCGCATGGCCGGGAGAGAAAAACCCTCCTTGGGTTAAATGCGGGCGCTTTCTGGGATTACCTTCAGTAGCTTCCCTGTGGTAACCTCTCTTCTTCCCTCTCTGTGGAGGCTTCTGAGGGCTCTGGAACCCCTGTGTGCTGAGCATGGCCACCTCGGCTTACCTGGGCTCCCAGTGGGGCCGAGTCTCCCAACGGCTGGGGCCTAAGGGTTGTGGCTAATGTCCAGGATCTGGGCTGCTGCAGTACACCTGAGCACCCTTTATTGTTCTAGGACGGCCTCCCCTGTCCACAGCACCTGCTTGGCTGGACTTGAGCAGGAAAGGCCCCATGCCCTGATGGGCTCTGGAGTCTTTGGTGGGCACATCCAGGTGAAGTGAATGTCAGCAAGGTCAAAGAACTTTCTGGAGTTGACTGAAAAAATGTGATGGCAGGGTCGGAGCAATAGTACAGCAGCTTGCCTTTCACGCAGCCGACCAGGGTCCGACCCCTGGTATCCCATATGGTCCCGAGCACCTCCAGAAGTAATTCCTGAGTGCAGAGCCAGGAGTTACCTCTTGAATATTGCTGGGTGTGACCAAAAAAAAAAAAAAAAAAAAAAAGAAGAAGAATTTGATGGAGCATTCAGAGTCAGACACTCAGCCCTGTCTCACTCCCCCGCCCCTGTCATATGCATCTGTGTCCTGTCACACTCAGGGCTCTCTCACTGCCCTGCAGGTGTGCCACTGTCCTGTTTCTGTGAGCAGCACCTGACAGTGAATGATCGTCCAGTCTCCTCCCTCAGACACCCTCCACTCCCCATTCCTGAGTAATGTGCCCTTTTTTCACAAACGACCTGTATGTAAACTCTGGCAACCCAACCTGAGACAACAGAAGTATGCATGACCCGAGACATCTGTTTCTCCCATTCAACCAGTACCACGAGCTTTTAAAATTGGGACTGCATGGGGCCAGGAAGATCTCCAGGATCAGGGGCTTGTACCTTCCACACACGTGTCCCGCTGCAGGCCTGGTGCACCACTTGGCATAGCCTTAACTGGGGAACCCTGGGGAACCCAGGCACCAAGGCCTCCCAGAGGTGGTTCACAAGTTCATTTCATTACTATCCAACAAGCCCCAATACCAGGGGCCGGCCATCCTAGGTCCAGTGCCAACCTTGATAATCAGGACTGGACAGAATACCACAACCAAGCTGGGCAGCACTGTGAGGGCCAGGATGCGTCTGTGTGGTTCATTGCCTCTGCTGTGCTCAATGATCACTTCTAGTGCACCATATGGGGTGCTGGGGATCTACCCAGCTTAGCTATGTGCAAGGCAAGTGCTCTACCCACTGTACTATATCTCTGACCCTTCACTGTCTTTAGATCAGTATGTGCCTAGCACAAATCCATGAATCAACTGTGAGTGAAGGGTCTCTGTGTAGGGACGCAGTGAACCATGGGCACCTCAGGCCCCACCTAAAATCCCCATAGCAGCTCCAAAGTAAGCTGTCTCCCATTTCACAGATCAGAAAACTGAGAACAGGGACACAAAGCTTTGTTCCAAGTACCCTCACCCCCATTGAGCAGGAAAGCCCCCAGGTAGTGGCAGGCCCCTTCCTCCCAGCCCATCCCCGAGTCCTGCTCTTCCCAGAGAAATGAGCTTATTTCCATCTTTTGCTCACTGACCACAAAGACTCAGTTCTGTCCTCAGAAATATTTGGAGAGTTTTATTTGAATGTTTTGTGTTCTCTTTTCACCAACACCAAAGAGGGAGGAAACGCCATTCCAAACAGGAGAGTCGCTTCAGAGACGAGCTGGCATGCGTGTTCAGAGCTGGGCAGGGTCCACCCCTGCTAGGCTGCATGTCCCAGCCGGCCACCCTGAAGTTGGACAGTCAGAGCCAGAGATGCCCTTCCTAGGAGTCCTGGGCACTTGGAATGAGTGGGTGAGCCACCCTTGCCCCTAGGAAAGCACGTGGTCTCCCTAACAGGTAGGGCTAGGCTTGGGGACAAGAGCCATGAGCATGGATGGGGCCTGGTGAGTTCCAGAAGGAAGGAGAGAGAAGGTCAGACCTGGAATGTTCCATGGACACCCCAGGGCCTCTGGGTCTGGAGAAATATGTTTGCTAGAAAAATAAGATGCTTTGAGAATTTCTGCAGTCTGTACTCTCTGCCTGCCCAAGAGAAACCCTCTCTGATGGCCAAAGAGGCAGAGGGGAGGGCCTGATTCTTGCCCCCGCAGGGGGTTTCCGGAGGGAGCGAGGCAGGCAGCAGACTTTGGTTTCTGGGCCCCCTTTCTGGCAGTTGTAGAGGCGAGAGCGGCTTCCGCCTCCGTGAGGTGCAGGCTGCCGGGCAGTGGGCAGAGCTGGGAGAGTCTGGCTCTCGGTCATGGGTGCGTGCCCGAGCCCTGCGCCCTCAGAACAGGACGCTCAGAAGCAGCAGGAGCAGCGGGAGCAGCAGGGGAGCCCGCGGCAGGGTTGCCGGCAGAGCTGGTGGAGGAGCAGTGGTCGCGGTTTTGGCCGATGCAGGATGCATACGCCATGACGTGTGGGATGTAGTTCTGCTCATGGGCGCCGTGCAGCAAGTGTGCCATGGGGCCCTTGGCGAAGACGGCCACGTCCCCTCCCCGCCGTGGGTCTCATGGCGCAGGGGCACGGCAGACTGTGCCTGGTAGTTGTTGTGAGCTGGTGATAGGAAAAACACATGCTGAGAGCACCCCAAGACAGCTTCCCCGTGTCCCCTCCCCCACCACTGGCTACTCCACTAGATGCCCCCACACCTCTGGGGATGGACATTGAGAATATTCTTTCACCCAGGGCTGGAGTGATACTAGTGGGTAGGGAGTTTGCTTTGCATGCAGTGGACCTAGGCTCAATCCCTGGCACCCCTTATGGTCCACTGAGCCCACCAGGAGTGATCCCTGAGGGCAGAGACAGGAGTCGGACATTTGTACCATGCATGGGCTCCGCAGCCCCAAAATTATTCACCCAGGGACCAGAGCAATAGCACAGTGGGTAGGGTGTTTGCCTTGCACGCGGCTGACCTCAGTTCGATCCCCAGCATCTCATATGGTCCCTCAAGCTCTGTCAGGAGTAATTCCTGAGCAAAGAGCCAGGAGCAACCCCTGAGCATCACCGGGTGTGACCATGCCCCCCTCAAAAAAAAAAAAAAAAAAAAAAAAACCACCAAAAGTATTCACCCAGGGAGAAGAAAAAAAAAAAAAAAGAAAATGTTCACCCAGGACAGGGGTGGGGGCGTGGTCAAAGGGCTGAAGCACATGCTTTGCCAACAGGAGCCCTGAATTTGACCGCTCACACTGTGGGGTTCCCCGAGCAGGCCAGGGACACTGAGCACAGCCCCCAATACCACAGCAACCGGTTAGGCCTTCAAACAGTCCTGGGGTCAAGTGATGCGAGCCGGGTCACAGCACTACGCAGTCTGGAAGAAAGTGCCAGCTGGTACTGTCCGCTGGCCATCTCCCAGCCCACCCCAAGGTGGCCCGGGTCCGAGTCTCACCATAGTCCACCATGGAGACGTTCTCACGTTCACCACCCACCACCTTGTAGCCAGGCCCATTGCCATACAGGATGGAAGTGAAGGGCTTCTTGTCTGTGTCACTCACCATGGGGGCTAGACCTGCACAAAGAGGTGGGGGGGTGGGGAGGGGTCACGTGGAGCACCAGAGGAAACAGCCCTGGGAACCCTTTTTATCACCCAGTAAAGTCTGAGTTGTTTACAAATAACTGAACCTCCAGTTTTACTATGCCACATTCCCCCATCTGTCCATCCATCCACCCATCATTCATCTGCCTGTTATCCATCCAACTATCCATCTATCTTCCCATCCATCCACCCACCCACCCGTCCATCCATCCACCCACCCACCCATCCACCACCCAACATCCATCCTCTCTCACCATCCACTCATCCCTCTGCTTGCTCTATTCATCCGTCTCTCTATTTCCATCCATCTTGCAAGTTGCCGTTCACCCACCTGTCCACTCACCTCACTGACCTCTCCTCTAGCATCCTTCTCCCCAACCACACCCACACCTTTTCCTCCCACCCATTTCTCACTGAGTCCCACTGCTGGCCACTGCTGGGTCTTGCTGGCCACCTTCCCACTTACATTAAGGAATGTGAGGAGCTCCCCCGCACCCTCTACGTGGGAGGCACCTACCAAAGATGGAGTTGCCGCGAGGGGTGTACCCGCCAAAGGTGAAGACATGGGAGTGGTCAGCGGTGACAATGGTCAGCGTGTCCTCCAGGGAGGTCATGGTGCCTGCAAGTCCGATGGCCCTGTCCATCTCCACTGCCTCGTGAAGGGCCTGCTTGGCTTTGCCCTCATGGTGCCCATGGTCAATCCTGCCTCCTTGGGATACAAAGATGAAGGCCTTGAGTGAGGGGGCAGGGAGTAAGGTCTGCACCCAGAGCCTGCCCTGGGACTCCCGGGTTGACTTCTGTGATGGGGGCTCTCATGCCCTTGAGGGACCCTTACCAGTTTCTGTAGCCATTCAACCCTGGTGGGAGTGCAGAGAACATGAGGCACCTGCTGAAGTTTCCACATGCCAGTGGGCAGTGGCACGACCCCTCCTCCTCCAGTGCTCCTTCCCGCCTCCCTGGTCGAACTGGGGTCTCTGAGGGTCTTGGAGGCAGCAAAGGGTGCATTATGCCTACAGGGTATACCCCTACAGGGTATTCCAGGCCTGGTCAGAGCTGGGCACATCAGCTCCAGTTATCACTACGCTGAGAGAGGTCCCAGGTGGGGGTGTGCAACAACGATACTCGGGGATTTAAACTCAGACAACACAGTCTGAAGCCCCCGCTTTCTGTCACAGACCTGCGTTCCATGCCGCCTGTCCCCAGAGATTGCAGAATGCCTGGCACTGAGACTGGCTTTAAAGGTCACTGTGGGCAGTGACCATCAGACTAGTGGAAACAGTTATGTCCTTTAATGTACTGCATTTTACGATGTGTAGGAAAGTTAGGCGGGAGGGAGAGATAGAGAGGAAAAAAGACATACAGAACCCGCCAAGTAGTTGAGGTGTGGGAAGGGGGAGGGAGGTGGAGACATTGGTGATGGGAGATGGGTTTGGGTGGAGGGATGGGTGTTGGAGCACTGTAGAACCCAAACTCTACATGAGCATCTTGGCAATTGTATGTCTGAAAGTGGTGTACCAAAATTTGAAAAAAAAAATGACCCTGAACTAAAAAAAAAAAAAAAAAAAAGTCACTGTGGGGGCTGGAGCAATAGTCCAGCAGGTAGGGCGTTGCCTTGCACACAGCCGGCCCATGTGGGTCCGGGTTCGATCCCCGGCATCTCATATGGTCCCCGAGCACCGCCAGGAGTAATTCCAGAGTGCAGAGCCAGGAGAAACCGCTGAGCATTGCTGGGTGTGACCCCCAAAAGAAAAAATCAAATAAAAAAAAACAAAAAATAAATAAATAAATAAAGGTCACTGTGAAGATCTGTGTGCCCACCCACCAACAGGGACACTCCAGTGGTGAGGGTGTGGAGTCTGGGTCTGGCTGGCTTCCCTGGCCTGGCCTGGCAGGCTGGCAGGGTGGATCCTCCCTTTGTTTTAGCCTTGGGAGCTGGCCTGGTGTGGCCTGGCGAGGCCCTGCTCACAAAGAGGACAGCTCCCAGGGGAGCTCATGCTCACCACTGTCGATTCGTGGCTCGGTCCTCAGCGTCAGAGACCCTATCAGGCAGAGACAGCTGAGCTTGGTGGGAACTCTGGGGTTTGGCAAGAAAGCAACCAAGCCAGGCTGACGGTGGTCGGCTGGGGGGTGGGGTTTGGGATTGTATGTATGCAAATGCGCTCGTGTATCTGTGTGCATGTTTGTGTGATTCTATGCATATGTGTGCCTAAATATGTGCCTGTGTGTGTGTCCTGTGTTCATACACGTGTCTCTCCCTGAGGCAACATCAGGAATCCTGGGAGACCATGGCTGTGCGAAGCCTCTGAAAGCTTTGTCGCTTCCTCAGTTCCTATTGTTCAGGACTCGTTGTGTAATCAGCAGCAGCAGCAGCATCGAAACACAGAATTTTCTCCAGCCGGGCTCTGTGTCCAGTAGTTCGATGTCTTGAAATGCAATGGATGCTAACAACCTTTTCTGAGAAGGGGAACTCTTTGATTCGGGGCCTTGCTGGACAGCCACATTCCAGCAGAGGTCACAAAGCCAGTGGATGGCAGCATTGATTCGGAAGGGCCCAGGTTGGATCCTGGCCTCTCCACAGCACCAGAACCCCTATCTCCCTCCAGATTGTTGGCTGCACTGTGGGAAAACCACGACTAGAGAGTTGTCTTTCTCTCTAGCCAGTCCTCCTCGTACAGAAGGAAAGCTGCCTCAGACCAGAGCGAGCACAGCCATAAGCCTTTCACACTGTCGGCGTGGGTTTGATTCCTGGCACTGCGTGTGGTCCTGGAGCCCTGCTAGGAGTGATCCCTGAATGCAGAGTCAGGAGTCAGCCCTGAGCACTGCCAAGTGTGGCTCAGAAAACCAAACCAACTAAGCAAACAGATAATAAAAAGTGGAAACTTGTCTCTTCTCCCAGGAAGCCTCCCTGGACTAGGAGTAACAGTAAGCCTGATGTGCCAACTACTGCCTGTGTGAGTCTTGGGTCTTCATCACCCCCTCCCCTCAGGGTTTATCTGAGAGCTCCGGGGTGGGCGTGGGCCGCCAACCTGGGCCCCTTCATACCTTCTACCAGCAAGAAGAAGCCTTTGGGGTTCTTGCTCAGGATCTTGATCGCCACCTCCACCATCTCTGAGAGCGACGGGTCAGTCACATTGTTCGATTCAGCTCATACTGCATGTCCCCGGCTCAAAGAGACCTGAAGGAGCCAGAGAAAGAGCACGGGCTGAGACACTGGCCTTCGTGGGGCCAAGCTGCGGTTAATCCCCAGCACCATGAGTCCTGGAGTCAGAAGCAGAGTAGCCCCTCAGCACCCCAGGTCATGACTCAACTCCCCTCTCCAGAGGAAGCTCAGGGCAGATATGGATGGCAAGACTCTTAACTCTTCCGGCCTCAGGAACTGGGGTGTCAGGAAACAGTCTCCCCACACCCACTTGGGGACGGGGAGTAGATGAAGGAAATGGATCGAGAGCACAGGAGGCAGCGTCTGAGGCTCAAACCTATTGGTCTCAATCAGCCCGGAGGGGCAAACCAACGTCAGTCCAACGGGTTTGAAGGCTATGGGCAGCAGCGTGGCAGGAATCTTGGGGTCATGCCCCTGATGTTCACTGACTGAACTGGGGTTGCTCTTGTGCAACAAGGAGAAGGATGACCCAGGCGCAGGTCACCAGGCCCCTGCTGTTTCCAGACCTGCCGTGGGCACAGCCTAAAAGGTGCCCACCTGCTGGGCTGGGTGTGCTTCTCTGGGAAGCATCCCTGGGCCCTCCTCCAAGGATGGGACCCCTAATCCCTGCCTCCGGAAGCTCACATCCTCATGTCCCCTCCATGCGGACCGGAAGAGAAGACAGCAGTGCTGAGGGGTGTGACTCAAGGGATGGTGGGGCTGAGAGTGGGGTTCTGGGGAGGGAGGGGAGTCCTGTTAGCAGCCCTGATCAGCCCCCGGGGAAGCCTCGGGAAGCCTTCAGAGGACTGTGACCTCCTGAGAGACTAAGCGGAGGGCACCCTCCCTCAATTCCTGACTCAAAGAAACTCTGTTTAGTAATAGATGTTTACACTTGTCTTAAACCGTTAAAGCGTCAGGATAAGTTATTACACAGTAATAGAACTTAAGTGTTTGAGCTCATCTAATCCTCTAGCCTGAGGGAGACTGTCATTATCTCTGCTGTGGGAGTCATCGTTCCTGCTTCACAAGAGGAAACTGAGGCACTGGTATTGCCTACCTATGGAAGGTAGAGCTGGACTCTCAGATCCAGGAGAGAAACCACCATAGCCTAGGTCCTTGGCTGTGGGGTGTGTGTGCCCATGAGTGCACACATGTGTGGTGGCATGTGCAGTGTGTATGCATGTTTGTGGTGTATCTATGTGTGTCTCTTGACTGTGATGGTATGGGGCATTTGCCTGTGTGTACATGTGTGTGGTAAGTCTCTGTGATGTGTGGGGCATGTGTGGTGTGGTTTATGATAGTGTGTGGTGGTATGTGCAGGTATGTGTCGGTGTGGGCATTTGTGTGATGGTGTGGGGATATGCATGTGTGTTGTATGTCTGTGTGTATGTGTCTATGGGATCCTCACGCATCAGGCTCTAAGTCCATAAGCTCCAATGACACCTCAGCATCCAGGGCCTGTGCTCTTTGAAAAGGTTTTGTGGGAGACTTTGCTACCACTCTCAGATGTGTCTGCCCCTTGCCGGCTCCCCAGTCCCTGTCAAGACCAGCAGAGATGGGCTGGAGCAGTAGCATAGCAGTAAGCAGTTTGCCTTGCATGCTGCCAACCGGGTTTGATGCTCAGCATCCCATATTGTCCCCTGTGCATCACTGGGTATGACCCAAAAAGGAAAAAGACCAGAGAGGTCTAGTTCCCGGTCCACAGTTGGGAGGTCCAGCCTGACCAGAGTCAGACCAACCTAAGTCACTCTGAGCCGCTGTGTGACATGCGGCAGGGCCCGGCCCTCTCTGAGCTTCCTCTTCCCCTATACCATCTGGGGCTACTCGCCCTGCAGCCCGAGACTATGAACCGAAACCCCTTCCCACCACTCCCAGTGACCTTTGAGGGCAAAGGTCCCAAAGTGGGAAACACAGCTGAGGCCTCACCCCCGACTGTGCTGGACTCAAGCCAGCCCAGGCCCCCGGGGCATCCCTCACATCACATTCCTCCCTACCCCGCCACCAGCTCCACTTACCCAAAAGGTAGTCCACAGAGTAGGGATCGAGGGCCATAAGCTTGGTGCGGTTCCAGACGTAGGCAGAGAGCTAGGGAAAGGGCTAGGTCAGCATGGGCTGGGGCTGACCCGGCTGCTCTAAGCCGGAGAGAAGTTTCTGTTTTCCTCAGTCATTTAGCAATCCCTCTCCAAGGACTTAACATCCTTGCCCTCAGAAATGACAAATAAACAGCAATTCTAGCTCGGAGACGTGACAATTCTGAGAATTGAGGTTGGGGGCTGTGTAGGGGGGGAGGATGCGGTGAGCCCAGACCAGGGTAGAGGTGATGTCAAAACAGGGGTCCAGAGGACAAGCAGGAGATGATGGGCTGGGTACTAAGAGGGAGGCACAGTGGGGGGGGCCCGAGGGTGTGGGACTGGGGGCACAGATGGCACCACAGCTTTGCCCTGGGGGTGCTATCTGAGGGTGACAGGGAAGGGCGGCTTCCCAAGGTGCAGGAGGGTACCATCCAGTGCCTGGTTTGGGGGCGCTCGCCCAGCCCGGAGCCCAGGGTTCTTTAGGGGGAGCCCTTGCCTGTGGGCAATGCATTGGCACCAGCGGTTTCAGACCTCAGGGGCTGCCATGGAAGGGAGAAATACAGAGGCAGGCTCCCACCTCACTGCGGGGGTTCCCTGGGTTATCCCCTCCAAGCCTCACACCAGTCATGAGGAAGGAGCTATACTCCCCATCTGGACAGATGCTGGAGGTGGACCCCACTTTCCAGCCGGGATCTGTGACACCCACAGCCAGAGGGTTGGGACCCGAGTGGGGGGGTATTTATTCCTTGAGGTAGGTGTTATAGGGCTCTGGACTGTGTATCCTCCAGTACAAGAAGGTTTCGTTTCTGGCAAGTTCTCAGGAGGGAAACTGATGCTGGGAGAGAGCTGGCCCGCACTCACTCAGAAGGGATGAAAAGCCAAGCGCTCAATCCAGTCCCCAACCACCTGCGGAGGTCAACCCCAGCCCCTACCCCCACTCTGGGTTCTGGGCCCCGCCCATGCCATGGCGCCTCCCTGGGGGCCAGTCCTGAAACCCTCAGAAACTCCAGAGTGACATCAAAGTGGCTGCCAGGCTGTTCCCCACTGTTTTCAGCACTGACCACAGTCATTTCCAGACCACAGCTGCCCCAGGCCCAGTGGTCAGCAGTCTACATTAAAGAGCCAGAGCCACTCTCCAGAGAGACCAGGGGCTCCGGCCCTTCTCCAGTCTGTGCCTCGGCTCTGGTCAAACCAACTTACCTGGAGAGTTCCCACCTCAAAGGCCACCTTCCCTCCCTGCCACCCCCTGCCTGAAGAGTCTCCAATTCGCCTCCTCCCTCCCTTCCTCTTGTTGGGGTTTCTATCCCTCACCCCTGCAGTCTGTCCTCTCTGGGCTTTTTGTGGGCCCTCAGCCTCCCTGTTACCAATTCTTTGTCCAGCCAACATGGTGCACAGCCCAGTGGAGGCCAAAATTAAAAGGCCCATTTTACAGATGGAGAGTGGCCTCACCCTGCCCGCCTGGGTGCTCGGGACCCTGCAACCCGCTCCACTACCTTGTTTCTTGGTTTGAAGCTCTTCCAGATGTCGATGAGGTTAAGGCCATCCAGTCTTGTGCCTCTGGCCTTCTCATCTGTCTCATACTCCACGTCGGTCTTATTCTTGGGGGAACATATACTTCCGGCCACCCCCATAATCACCTAAGGGAGGGGAGAAAGGGGAGAGGAGGGAGGGAGGGAGGGAGGGGGAGAGAGAGAGAGAGAGAGAGAGAGAGAGAGAGAGAGAGAGAGAGAGAGAGAGAGAGAGAGAGAGAGAAAAAGGAGAGATCAATTCTCCAGGGACCCAAGACCGGTGTACCTATCCAGTACCCCAGCCCAGGAGCTGGGTTCTGGATCCCTAGGGTTGACTGCCTTGCCCGAAGTGTCACTCCCACCTGATGAGAACACCTCTTAACGTGTCAGGAAACACAAATCACCGTCTGATTTAGCTGCCAGGGAACCAGTGTCCCAGGCATGAAGCAGGGGACTTGGGTCAGAGGGATCATTTAAACATTAAGGTGCTTGCCCTCACGCAGCCGACCCAGGTTTGATCCAAGGCATCCCATATGGTCCTCTGTTCTCCACCAGGAGTGAATTCCGAGCCCAAGGTAAGGCCTGAGCACTGCCAAGTGTCCCCTCCCCACAGGAACCGTGCAGGGGGTTCTGCTCAGTGTGTTACTCACAGATCAGGTTTGAAGGGTACAGAAGATGGGGGGGGGTGAGCTAAACCACTAAACACTGAAAGCATGAATTCCAAACTACCATAAGCAATCTTCCACACAGTGCCGTTAAGGAGGCAGGCTTGGGGTCGGGGATGGGAAGGAAGCTGGGGACACTGGTGGAGGGAGGGCCACACTCAGGTGGGATTGGCGAGGGAGCATTGAAACTATGATGGGCAACTTTGTAAATTATGTACCTAAAGTTAAACATATATATAGGGGAGGGGAGGGAATCGGGACATTGGTGGTGGGAAATGGGCTGGGTGCTGGAACGCTGTATGCCTGAAACTCAAACATGAACATCTTTGTAATTGTATATCTCACGGTGGTATCACTGTATCACTTGTCTCACTGTCTTCCCGTTATCATCGATTTGCTTGAGCGGGCCCCAGTAACATCTCCATATGTCCTGTCTCATGCTAGTAGACCCCAAGGGCATCTGCTTGCTCCAGGAACATAAAGAGCCTCAAACCAATCCATCAGGTCATGGGAATGAGATCTATAATTGTTACTGGTATTTAGCATATCAAATATGACACGGAGGCTTGCCAGGTATTATAAATATTATATATAAATATATATAGTATTATATAGTACATATAATGTACATATAATGTATGTATATAATATATACATTATATACATACACACACACACACACATACACACACATATATATATATGTAGTGGCAGATCTAAATTAAAATTAAAAAAATGGGGGCCAGAGTGATAGCACAGTGGGCAGTGCCTTGCCTTGCATGCAGCCGACCTGGTTTCGATCCCCAGCATCCCATATGGTCCCTAAGCACCACCAGGGAGTAATTCCTGAGTGCAGAGCCAGGACTTACCCCTGAGCATCGCTGGGTGGACCCCCAAAAGCAAAAACAAAAACAAAAAACAAAACAAAACAAAACAAAAAAACACACATGGTGGCAGTGCCAATAATGAAACAGCTCAGAAGGGTAATTCTCATTCTCTCCCTCCCTCCCTCCCTCCCTCCCTCCCTCCCTCCCTCTCTCTCTCTCTCTCTCTCTCTCTCTCTCTCTCTCTCGTTTTTGTTGCTTCTTTGCCAACCCCAGGTTCTCAGGAGTGGAAACGCTGGGTTCGGGAGCAGAGGTAGAGCTCTGCACGCTAAGCCTATGCTCAGCCCTCTGGGTCCTCCCTGGCTCAGAAAGTTCATTTCTTTCCCCCAGGGCCACACCTGGGGAAGCCAATAAGTGGTAGAAGCAGGATTTGAACCCCCTCTGCCTCTCTGTGCCCGTACCAGGAGTCCTGCTGTGTGGGCAGAGCTGGGGGCACGAGTGGAAGAAGCCCTGTCCCACGGCGGGAGGCCGGAGGTCTGGGACAGCCCCGCCAGGAACCCGGGCCAGCCCTCTTGTCTGTGTAGTCCCCGCCAGGCTAATTTTACCCCCTGTGGCTGGCGTGCGCGGGCAGACGGACGCGGACTGTTTGTTTTCCTTGGGAGTCCATGTTTGAAGTCCTGACTATTTTTAAAGCGGGGCCAAGAACATAACAGTCACCGCCTGCGGTGACCACCACACCGGTGTCCTCCTGTCACCGCCGGCGTCACTCCAGGCCACCGCCCCTGGCTGACACCTGGGGGAGCGTGGCCCTGGAAGGCCTTGTGCCATGGTGCCCAGGCCTGGCAGCTCGCAGGCCCCTCCTGTCTTCCACCCCACTTCCCACTTCCCTCCTCATAGCCAGCTTAGCTCTGACGGGAGAAGGAGCCAGGGGTGTAGGCTGGAGGCAGAGAGTAGGGAAAGAGAGGGTGTGCTCTCTGGCCAGCCTAGATCACGGCGTGAGTGATGAGGCTGTGGGCTTTTTGGGGGTCCACCCAGCAATCCTCAGGGGTTACTCCTGGCGGTGCTCGGGGGACCATATGGGATGCCGGGATTGAACCCGGTGGGCCGTGTGCAAGGCAAATGCCCTACCCGCTATGCTATTGCTCCAGCCCCAGGCTTTAAAGTCGAAGTTGAGCGTGAACGCTGGCTGGCTCAGCCCCTCTCGGGGGCCTCAGCTCCTAGGGGAGAGCCCACCCCCTGCAGGCCTGTGTGGGGGACAGGGAGCTGCTGTCACGGAGGGCCAGAGTCGCTTCCCAGACAAGCAGGAGGCAGGTCCCCCCACTGCCAGCCCCAGATGGCAGCTCTAGACTGGGGCAGGCTGGGAGAGGAAGAAGGGAACCATAGGTCACGGCCACGGCCCTACCCCTCCACTGTTCCCACAGAACCTGACCCCTTGGCATTTTCAGAGTGGAACGTGAAGCCCCCCAATCTTCCTGCCTCCGCCTCATCATTCCCAGCCCCAGCAGGGACTTCACACGGGCTCATTAAACTCTAAATAACAGACTTGCTGTTTGGCTTTGGGGTTTGGGTTTGTGTCTTTCTTAAAAAAAATTTTTTTTTTTGTAGAATATATTTATTTTCAGGGTGGGACACCCTGAAAGATTTGCTTCACGAAGATTTTTTCAGGCATGGATGGAATGGATGGATGGCTGGGGGGCTTCGGGTGGTCGGGGCTTGGGGTGGATAGGCAAGAAAAGGCAGAGAGCAGTCTCAGGCTGCTCCACCCCGCTGCCCCCGCCTTCTAGCAATCAAGGCCCCAGGGGCCCTGAAGACCCAACAAGCTGCGCTCCCTCCTGCCTGAGAGGTCTCCCCTCTCTCCCGGTTTCCCCCTAAGCTTCTGTCCCCATTCTCTTGGGCTGTTCTGCCAAACCTCTGGAGGAGCTGCCCTGTAATTACATCCTGAGCTTGTACAACAAATGTTCTCACACCCATGACCTCATTGCAGTCTCCAGGGGCCTGGGAGGGTGGGGTGGCTCTCTGTTGTGATGCATAGGTGGGGAAACTGAGGCTCAGGGACAGTCAGCAACTGATTCCAGGCTGTGGCCCAGGAGAGGACAGATGGCAGGGCAGTAGTCCTGAGCGATGCTGGAGACGGGACCTGGTGGAGGAGGGGCTCACGGTCTCAGAAATGGGAGATGCGTGGAGACTGCAAGGGGGCTAAGTTCTGGGAGGGCAGAAGCCAGCTGAGGAGCAGGTGTGGGCCCAGGGGCTTTCTCCAAGCCTCAGCAAGCTGGCTCTAGGCGCGGGCTCACTCCCTCCAGCCTGCTGACACTGGGTCTGGGGGCTGGTATGCCTGTAGAGGTTGGGATTCAGGCAGGATATAAAGGCTACACACACATACACCCCCCCCCCCACACACACACACTCTTCCGCAGCCCTCCCCAGGGGGCCCAGGCCTGTGCTAGATACTGCAGATAAGATTCTGTTTACATCTTGCAGGGCTCACCTGGTAGGGACACTTTACAACAGGCTCATTAAAAGAAAGGTCCAGAGAGGTTAGATCACAGACCTAAGATCACACAGCTAGTGAACAGGGACAGATTTGCACCCAAGTTTCCCCAGGAGAGCAGCTGTGTTACAGCCTTCCTCTGGGCCGGATGGAGGGCTGCTGGAGTTGTGCAGGACAGGGCCCCCACCCCACCCCCCATGGTGGGAACTGCCAGGTTTCAATTAACAGAATAATCCCTGGCGCCTGATTCTTGGGGGTGTGGCGGCTGCCACCTTGGGGTTTATCCCTCCAGAGCCTCCTGCCGCGACCACAAATCCCCTCACAAGCTGGGAGGCCTCCGGTGCCTGGGGAGTGGCCAGCCCCTTCGCCAGCTCAACTCGATGTCTCCCTGGGGAGTGGCCAGCCCCAGCCCCTTCGCCGGCTCACCTCGATGTCTCGGATATTGTGCACCAGCTGGTAGGCGATGTCCTTGCAGCCCTGGCTCAGGGCCTCGGGGGCATCTCGTTATCTGAATACCAGTCCCGGTCGGCGGAGTGGGCGTAGGGAGGCGCTGGGGGTGGCGTGGTTGACTCGAGTGGTGGTTACGACGCCCACAGACTTCCCTGGGGAGGGTGATTAGGTGGGGGTCATCTAGAGCTGAGGGGTACACAAGCAGGGTCCCCCCCCACTCTTAGTCAAAGCCTGGCCTCCTGGCAGTTCTGCCGATGTCCTGGGCCCCAGACTCTTCCCTAAACTAAAGGAGGGGCTTCCAAATACTGAGCCCTGAGCACTGAAATCCTCCCCTCTATCGAGAACCCTGCAGGGGCCAGAGCGATAGGACAGGAAGGAGGACTCTGGCTTTGTACGCGGGAGACCCGGGTTCAATCCCTGGCACCCAGTACTGTTCTGAGCCCCACCAGTAATGATCCCTGAGAACAGAGCCAGGAGTAAGCCTTAAGCATCACTGGGTGTGGCCAAACCAAACCAAAACTAGGGCCATTGGGGGCCAGAGCGATAGCCCAGCAGATAGGGCACATGCCGGCCCGGGTTCTATCCCGGCATCCCATATGGTCCCCCGAGCACCGCCAGGAGTAATTCCTGAGTGCAGAGCCAGGAATAACCCCTGAGCATCGCCGGGTGTGACCCCCAAAAAAATAGGGCCATAACCCCGAAGGACCCCACTCCTGCCAGAAGACAGGGCATCCTCCTCAGGGGCTTCAGGTACAGCTGTTTCTGTCACCTGGTTCCCAGGGCTGGGACAGACTGACCGGGGGCTGGTTTTGTTTTGGGCAGTGCCAGTGCCCCACATGCCCGGGAGTGCACTTCTGCTGGGTCCCTCCCCGGCCGAGAGTGGGAGCTTGGCCACCTCTGCTGGGACTAGTCCTTCACCTTCCTCACACCGGCCTGTTCTCATGCCCCCTTCTGTGGTCCAAGGAGTAGACTCAGGAAAATGGGCAAGAGCAGAACCCACAATGAGGCTCCCACAAAGCAGAGCCATCCGTGCCACAGTGGGGAGCCCCAGAATATTCTAGACTCCAGCACTTCAGAGCATCTTTCTCCAGCCTCTGCCCCAGGAGCAGCAGCAAAGCTGTGTCCTGACCCCCCACTCACCTGCATCTTTGGCCCAGCGCAGGATGGACGTGACCTCATTGCCCTTCGTGGTGTTGCACTGGGAACGCTGGGTGGCTGCACTCACCCCCACGGTGCCCTCATTAGCCTTCACGCCACATAGGTAGGCGGTGGCCGTGCCTGCGCTGTCGGGGACTTGGGCGTTGGTATTGTACGTCTGCGGGTGTGACAGTGGGGTTGAGCCATGGCCAGGCTGAGGCAGAGAATCCCCCAGCTCCTCCAGATTCACAGGGTCACCTGGAGCCAACTTCCTGCCCCTCATTTCTTACATCAGGAAAGCCCTGGCAGAATGGGACAGAATGTGGCTTTGCATGAGCGTGGGCATGAGTTTGACAAAGAAAGAGGGCCAGGCCAGTGGCTGTGGGGGCTACAGAGCAGAGGGGGCTGGGAGAGGGCGGAAATGAGAACATAAGGCCTCAAGCAGGCACCATTTCTCTGCCATGCAACTCCCTTTACCAGTCAGCCCTTCAGGGGGTCTCTGAAACCACCTGCACATTTCCGGCACTCCAGGGCCCCTGCTACTCCACAGGACCCCTGCCCGACCCACCTGGAGACGTTTGCTGCAGAGCCTGCAAACCCCAGCCAACAAGCCTATGATGACTGCTCCTTCCGGCAGTCAGCTCAACCACTGGACAGGTCTGGGTGAGCCTGGAGAGAAGGCTTGAGTCTGGCCAGTGTGTCCAGGGTGGAGGTGGAGCTCAGCTGGGGAGTACCTGCATGCTTTAGGTTCCCT
Source organism: Cryptotis parvus (assembly GCA_021461705.1). Lineage (NCBI taxonomy): Eukaryota > Metazoa > Chordata > Mammalia > Eulipotyphla > Soricidae > Cryptotis > Cryptotis parvus. The sequence continues at coordinate 10,918 of JAJIBD010014626.1, read as the reverse complement.
CAGCAGCTCGCCCCCCCCCCAATGGTCAAGGATTGCGGGAAGAGGGTCCAGGGATTGTAGGACGCTCCTACAATCAGGGAGTGTAAGCTGCATTCTGGAGAATGCAGCACGTGAGGGGGCTTGATGCTTTATTAAGCCTGAGGGCTTGATGCTTTATTAAGCCTGAAGCTGCGTGGTCCTTGCTTCACCGGTGGGAGGCCTGATGGCCTTGCCAGGGCCCACCATGCCCCGTCTCCCCACTCTGCAGAGCTCCCCAGCTGCCGCGTGCACTTGAGAGGCGCCACGTAGGGGAATTTGTCCATCTCCAGCAGGGTCTCCTCGCCTGAGTTGTGGTGGAGCTGACCCTTGAGGATGCGGGTAGCTGTCACCGTGGAGACACCCATGCCTGTGGTGGGGTGAAGGGTGGGGACTCACTCTCCAGTGCTCCTGTTTCTGCCTCTCGCCAGCACCCAGGGCCAGGCCAGGCTGGGCAACGGGCACCCGAGCATCACTTTCCCTTCTCTCCCCACTCTTCGGGGAGCTGCTCGCAGAGCCTCCTGTCCTCAGGAGCCCCCCAGGCCTCCATCTAGCCTTTGTCCCCACACCCAAGTCCCACCATGCCCCCCTCGGCACCCCCTGTGTTACCATCTCCCAGGAACATGATGACATTCTTGGCCACGTTGGTGTTGAGCTGCTGAAGCCTGAGGGCGTTTCTCAAGGTCTGCTGAGCTTGGTCTCTCCAGTACTCGGGTCTTTCTCTTTCTCTGCATGGAGCGGAAGGCAGCAGATGGGGCAGCTTCCCATCCCCAGGCAGATTACGCCCCCTCCCAGCTATGCTCAGGGCTCATTCTTGGTGGGGCATCAGGGAGCGTGTGATGCTGGAGAATGAATCTGGGTTGGCTGCAAGGCTATCCCGTGCTCCCCAGATAGCCCCTTCTTGGCATGGCTGAGGAGGGGTGGCCTGGGTGGCTGGTGGGGCACTAGTAATGTTCTCCTCAGATGTCCCCAGGGTGTGTCTTTTAAGCAGAATGCCAGTCTGACTGTGCCAACAAGTCTTGGGTACTGGGTGCCTGCACAGCCAGAGGGGAGCCCAGGCTCAGAGACACCAAGTTCTGTGCCTGAAGCAGACCAGCACCAGCAGGCACAGGCAGTAGCCCACACTTGCCTACAGCCTACAGGGTCATTCTGCTGGCACAATTAAGAAGGTAAAGTCTAACCTATTCAAGAGAATAAGCCCTTTTCAGATGTGGCGCACCCAGCCAATCATCAACTCTGGGCTCAGCAGGACCTGACTTAGCAACGATGATAGCAGCAGCCTGTGTGGGGAGTCTGGTCTTTGGATCTTGGTTCAAGCTAAGCAGTAGGAGCTTGGTCCTGACTGGGGGACCCACAGAGAGCGCTGCTGTGTCCCAAATCCCAGGAAATGGAGCCAGGAGAGGCTCTCTGTGCCTCTCTCCCGTGTCCCCACGTGTCTATCTAGTCCTTTTTCCCCTGGGAGAGGGGGACAGCTGCACTGCTGCTAGCCCTCAATTAAAGTTGCAGCTGTGCCAAGGACCAGCTGTGTGGACAGGTCAGCTCTTGACCTCCCCCTTCCTTCTGGCCAATCAGGTGCTGGCAACCTCAAAGGGCACTAGGGGCTGTATCAGACAAGGCAAATGATGCAGTCACCACCCCCAACCCCCAAATAGTCCCATCTCCAGATTTGGAATCACATTTTCTTCCAATGACTATGATTCAGAAAAGAGCCGAAAGAGTATGCTTGAATATCACGTCTCACTCAAGTGAGAGAAGGAATCCGGAGTTCTGACCTCCGTCGCTATTCAGAATCAGGACGCCGTCTGTTTGGGCTCGAAAATCAGATGGGCTGGACATGTAATGCGATTTGGAGACAACCGCTGGACTAGAGCGTTCTGACTGGATCCCCGGGATGTCAAGATCACGTGGCCGCCCACCTACAAGTGGTCGACTTCCTTGTTAAGACCCTGAAGGAGCGGTTTGAGGCTCTTCATATTCCTGAATCAACCAGATGCCATTGGGCTACATTGGCACATGATAGGGTCCAATGGAAATGTTACTGCGCCCGCTCGAGCAAATCGATGAGTCGGATTCAAGTGATCAAGTGATCAAGCTATGATTCTGTCCAGAGGCCAGAGTCCTCCCTCATTGCAGGCTCTCCTGTGCTGGGGTCCCATCAGAAACCAAGGATGGGTCTCCCTCAGGTTTCTCACTTTCAGGACAAAGAGCACTAAGGAGAATGTGCTGGGTCTCATGAGAAGTCCATGAACTGGATTAAAGTCTGTGAGCCCAGGGACAGTCAGGCCGTGTACAAGGCAAGCGCCCTATCTGCTACACTGTGGCTCCAGCCCCGGGGTCCTTCCTCTTTGACAGTTTTGGGGTGGCAGACATTGCTTCCTCCACAGGCTTTCCCTGACAAACCCCACCCCAAATCCTTGGGCTTCGAGAGCCCGCTGAGAGGTCCCCCATCTCCCTCCCTCCTGCTTCCTCAACCACCTCAGCTCAGCAGCTTTGCTCAAGGTGATTCTTTGTTGGGTGGTAATGAACTTCTCTACCCAACCGACTTCCTGGGACCTGCCTTCCACCCCCTCTTCCAGAACCCCTAGCAGTCAGGTGGGGACTAGGGGACTATAGGGCAAATGTTGACTGCTCTTGGCCCGAGCAATAGTACAGTGGGGAGGGTGTTTGCCTTGCACAGGGGTCGACCCAGGTTCGATCCCCTGCATCCCATATGGTCCCCAGAGCACCGCCAGGAGTAATTCCTGAACAAGGAGCCAGGAGTACCCCTGAGCAGTGCCGGGTGTGACCCAAAAAAGAGGAGAAAAAAAAAAGCAAGTTGGGCCGGAGGCGATAGCCCAGCCGGGTAGGGCGCTTTGCCTTGCACGTGGCCAGCCTGTGCCGGCCTGGGTTCGATCCCCAGCATCCCATATGGTCCCCCCGAGCACCGCCAGGAGTAATTCCTGAGAGCAGAGCCAGGAGAAACCCCCTGAGCATCGCCGGGTGTGACCCAAAAAAAAAAAAAAAAAAAAAAAAAGCAAGTTGACTGCTCTTTCCAGACAGGATTGAGTCCTTCCCGGCAGGATTGAGGTCCTTCACTGCGCTTATTTCCTACAGGAACAGTGGTGTGAAACGGCAACCGGGGCTGTCCCTGAGGTCAGTGGGCAGCCAACAGGCTCCACTGTCAGAGAGCTGGCATTGGACACTGGCCTCAAGAGAGCACTGTTTTCAGAGCCCACTGAAGGACCGGTGCACGGTCTCCTATGTCAGGACATACTGCCCTTGGAGTCCTTCAGGTCAAGTTAAGCTGAAAGTTAAGCTTCAGTTTAACTGGTTTCAGTTAAGCTGAAACCAGTCTTGGGCAGGGGGCGCCTATTCACTTCCTTTGACCGGGAGGGGGGGGGGGGGGCCGGCTAGGGGCCATGTAAAGACTTGGTGCTCTGTGTCTGGAAATGTCCCAACTCAATCTGGAGTGGTGGTTACATGGATTAAGAATGTACTGAAAGGGGCAGAGTTTGATCCCTGACATCCATATGCTCCACCTGTAATTCCTGGAGTGCAGAGTAATTCCTGAGTGCAGAGCCAGGATAACCCCCTAACACCTTTTGGTGTGGCCCCTGGCAAAATGTATTGAGATCACAGCGATAGCAAAGTGGGTGAAGTTTGCTTGTATGCAGCCAACCTGGGCTCAATCTTTGGCATCCCAGATGGTTCCCTGAGTCTGTCACAAGTGATCCTTGAGCACAGTCAGGAGTAAGCCCTGATCACCACCAGGTCTGGCCCTAAAATCACAATCAGAAAAAAAAAAAAAAAGAAAAAAAAGCGAAAGGGAGAGAAGCAGGAGCTGTTCAAAGGGCCGTGTGCACATGTCCACCAGCACCCACTGAGCTGGACTAGCCCAGCTCCTAAAAAAAAAGATGAATTCACAACAGGAATTATAGACCACAAGCAGTTAACACCCAAAACCAATGGATGAAGCCTCACGAAGTATTGGAAGTTTATGTTGAATGATTGATATTTCAGATTAGAGATAAGAAAGGATAGAAACCCCCAAGTAGGGCCAGAGTGATAGACCAGTGGGTAGGGCATTTGCCTTGCATGTGGCAGACCCGGGTTCGATGCCCAGCATCCCATATGGTTCCCTGAACACTGCCAGAGAAATTCCTGAGTGCAGAGCCAGGAGTATGGCTGAAGCAGAGCCAGGTATGGCTAAAGAAAAAAAAAAAGAATAGGATTTATTGGGGGAGGGAGAAGAGCGACATTTCGCATTACACGTGCAGGAACAGAGCTGGGTCTCCTTTGCTAAGGCCATTCTTTGTGCTTCAGCCCTTCCCCTGGCTTCATGGCCTTGAGCAGACACTGCCCATGGCTTATCCCTTTCACCAGGTTTTCTCACTCCGCCACCTGTGCCCCAAACCTACCTGGCACTAAGGCGTTGGTAAAGCAGGTCCCAATGGCCAGCACTAAAAACAGTGAAATCATGGTTTGCTCTAAGTCCTCTTCGCTCTCTGGAGCCCAGAGGTTTGGTCCACGTGGGAGGGAGGCGGTGGACTGGCACAGACCAGCCGTTAGCTGATGTTAACAGATGTTCCAATCCTAGAAATAAAAAAAAGGACACATGGGCCCCAACTGCAGAGCTCATTACCACATTCACGTACTCATTCCAGCAGTATTTATGGAACACCTGTTTCCTACCGAGGTAGGCACTGGGATGTAAAACCTGGGTGGTCCCCCTGCTCCCACTGGGAACACTAAGGTATGTGACTTGCCAGTGCTCACAGTTGCATCCATTTCATAGCTTGGAGCTGGACAGCCTTTCCTTGCTATTTCCTGGGGCCGGCCTGCACACAATCTCTCAGACAGACCCCGACTTCATTCCTCACAACTCCCTGGGGTGCTCTGCTGTGTTTCTCAGGCCAGCCCCATAGAATCTCTTGTAAATAGCAGTCACAAGGCTTTTGATCTTCCATGCCCCCCACACATCAGGGACACGTCACATGTGACATGCTCTCCCAGCAGTGGCCATTTATGGAGAGCAACCGGTGGGAAAGACATACACAAAGTGATGGGCTGAATCGCCAACATTTCCAGGTACTGACATTACAGATTGCTTTTTTGGGTCATACCTGGCAATGCTCAGGAGTTACTCCTGGCTCTGCACTCAGGAATTACCCCTGGCTGTGCTCAGGTGAACTATATGGTGTGCTGGGAATCGGACCTGGGTTGGCCACATGCAAGGCAAACACCTATCTACTTTACTATCACTACAGCCCCGCCTTGTTGTTAATTACAGTACTGGGGATCAAACCCAGGGCCTCTCTCATGTGAAGTATGTGCTCTGTTGAGTTCCATCCTTGGCTTGCATAAGGCCCTAAGCTGGATTCCCAGCACGACAATGGTCCCCAGCACCACCACGTGTGGCCATTGTGGCACCCAGTACCACAGACCAGAACAATCAGCCAGCACACAGGAACCAAGTATTGCCCAGCGGGTGACCCTGGGGCCCTTGAGCCCCACTGGGGAGACCTCCAAAAATAATAAATACAACTTCAACATGCTATTTATATTTTTTAAAAAACCGCTGGAAGGAAATACAGCAAAAAAAAATGTAGCTGTGGTTTTCTCTGAGCAGTAGGACTGTGAATGATTATTTTCTCTTCTTTCATTTTTTAATTTTCCAAATTGCCTAAAATGAGTATGTATAAATGGTATAAGAATGTTTTTAAATTGTGGTCATCTGTTGGGATCAAAAGGCAACTTTTGTGCAGAAAAGTCCAAATGATCTCTTTGGCTGCTGAGAAATGTACTAACCCTGTGTGTATAAATGTTACTGGAAGATGAGGAATTTCAAATGACAAGCGATTCGCTGGGAAACCATTATTTCCACCAACCCCGAGATGAAAAGGATTCCTCCACTTGTGGGAAACAGCAGTAATGCGCAACACTATACCTTAAGACAGTGGCCAGTGTCCTCACAGATAAGAACCCTCTGCCATGGAAGGCTTGCCGGGCCAGAGCAAGTTCAACAGGTTGTGAAACGCTGGGTTTAACCTCCAGCACTGCCAGGTGTGGCCCCCAAAACAAAAAGCAACATTTTTAAGTGTAAGCTGGGGATTTGAGATGGCCCAATGGGCTGGAGTTCCCACATGGTAGTCTGTTAAAGCCCATGGGCTGGGGGTGTGGGGGCGTGGCGGGGAGGGTTCTGGGCACCCCTTCCTGGACAGCTGGGGCTAGCCATTGATGGGAGTGACCCCCATGGCCTCTCTCTAAATGCAGTCTGGGAGATCTCCCCTCAAAGGTGCATGCTGAAGTGATTGTAAAGGAGCTAGAGGCAGACCACATGCATTGCCTGTCCACGGCCCTGGCTTTGGTTCCAACACCACGTGCCCCCCACCCCCATCCCAGAGCATGTCTGCCAGTGCCCCACCCTCCTCCTCAAAAAAGAAGAAAATGACAGATGTGCCTTTAGTTCTAGTGGTAAGATGTGACATGTCACTCCATCCTGGCACTTCATTCAGAAAATACTCCAACACACCATCCAGTTGCACACCCAGCATTTTCCTACCCACTAGGCTCCTTGAAAATAAGTCAGATGGGAGGTGGGGGAGAGAAGGAAGGGCAGAAGGTAGGAAGGACCACCATAGCACCCTCATAGCACTCAACTGTGGTGGGATGAGCTGTTTTCTATACTCGCTGGCACAGCGAGTACTGACATTAGTAGGCAGCATTTATCCAAATGAAGCACCATACATGGGCCCTCTGGCCCTCCTCTCCAATAGCAATGCACACCTGTTCACCAACAGACACGTTCAGGAGTGCTCATCTCAGTGCAATTTATATGGTTTCAAGAGCCATGTCCAGCTGCAGCAGGACCAGTGAATGCACTGTGTGTCACAGGGAAGAATTCCCACCATTAGCCTATTACTGGATCGGAAGGCGCTGGGCATCTCCTGTATATAAGAAAAGCACAACTCTGAAAGGAGAAACCACTTGCTCAAGGAAACACGCAGGCAAACAGGCCCATAGGAAGTCTGGCCTTGGGGCTAGGGACCACAGAATTAGCAATGGGGTCACCATTGAGCCCCAGGGGGGAGGCATCAGGATCCCCAACTATCAAATGAAGGATTTTTTCCCTTTTCGGGTGACACCCAGCAATGCTCAGGGGCTACTCCTGGCTCTGCATTCAGGAATTACTCCTGGCGGTGCTCGGGGGCCATATGGGATGCCAGGGATCACACCCACCCCACAGTCCTAAATCTCGGAACCCCTGCTCTGTTCTCATAGAGTAATTCCTGAGCAAAGAGCCAGGAGTAACCTCAGAGCATCACTGTGTTTGACCCAAAAAAGCAAAAAAACAAATAAATGAATGAATAGGTAGATAGATAAATTAAAAAAAAAAAAAAAAGACTTGATACCATCAATGACAGACATTACCATACTTACTAGAGAAATATTTACCAAGCTCTCTGGGCTTATGAGAAGGATTTGGGGACAACTTCTCTACCCATAACTAGGAGTGAATTAGAAAAGGACTCAATATCTACGTGGCAGTGCCATCCAAACCAGAAGTCAGGCGGGCGTGGGAGGCGGGCAGCAGGGATGGGGTTCTGTGGTGGAAAGTGAAGTAAGACACACATAAGAATGCAGAACTCAGTGTCAGTGTAAACCACACCAACATACCACTGATGCCCAACTTGCAAGAACACATACAATGTTCAGGGACCTAGGAATGCATTTCCATGAGAATCTTTGGGGAGTGGAAGAATTAGACAGGAGCAGGGAATAGGGAAGAGAAAAGAATAAATCACATAAGAATTAGGGAGGCAGAGAGGTAGGACAGCGGGCAGGACACTTGCCTTGCACACAGCAGACCCGAGTTCATTCCCCAGCACCACAAATGCTCCCCCCAAGTCCCACCAGGAGTGATCCCTGAGCGAAGAGCCAGGAGTTAATATGGAGCTAAAATGTGCTCAGTTAACTGCGGAGCACAGCTAGGAAACCAACAAGCACAACACACACACACACACACACAAACACACACACACAGTAACACCAACACTTGGGGTCTGGGGCGGTATCACAGGGGTTAGCATGCACCCAAAGAGACTTGATTCCCACAGCACACAGCCCTGTCCCAACCACAGTTGTGACTGGGTTGATCCCTGAGCACTTCCGGTGACCTTGGCACTACAGACCACACACAGTACCACATGCATGGGTTTGTGCCTATGAGGATCTGGTCCACATGGCAGGTTATCACTGGGAACAGCCCGGCAAGCCCCCTCACCACTGAGTGGGTACTGTTTCCTTTTTTTTCTCTTTTTGGGTCACACCCAGAGATGCTCAGAGGTTACTCCTGGTGTTTTACTCAGGAATTACTCCTGGCGGTGCTTGGGGGACATTATGGGATGCCGGGATCCAACCGGTCAGCCGCATGCAAGGCAAACGCCCTATCCATTATGCTATCACTCTGGCCCCTTTGTGGGCGCTTATTTTCACCAAAAATAAACCAAGGAATGAGTTATGAAACCTGGGACAGTACAATGGAAAGGATGCTTGTGTTGCTGGCAGTCAACCCAGTTTCAATCCCCAGCACTATGTAGTCCTCTTAGCACTGCCAGAAACAAATCCCGAGTGCAGAGCTGGAGAAACCCTGAGAACAGGTGTGGCCCCCCAAAATAAAAAAAGCAAAGAAGAAATGAGTTTTCATTACTAAGAAAATACAGTGTGTTCAACTCTGCACTCAGTGTTAAAACAGACAAGTAAGGGCCAGTGAGATAGTACAGTGGGTAGGGGCACTTCCCTTGCACACAGCCGACCCAGGTTTCATCCCCAGCACCAACATATGGTCCGCTGAACCCTACCAGAAGTGATCCCTGCACAGAGCCAGGAGTAAGTCTGAGAACACGCCTGAGTGTGACCTTAAATGCACCCCTCCAAAAAATAAGTGAAATAAACAAGTAAACAAGGCAGAGTGGAGGGTAGTTCCGAGCAAGGCAAAAAGCTGATCATTCTTATTGGTCTCCTTTCTGATGCCTGCCAGGGGGTGAGGGCAAAGGCCATCTATCTTCCAAGCCCAACCTCATGAACACAGAGTCAGCGCTATTGGCGCATAAAGGAAGGTGCCAAGTTCCAGTCTGGGACGCTCAGATTCTGGCCCCAGGTCTGTGGTGCACATGGACAGTTGCCCTTGATGGGGACAGGAGAGCATGCAGAGCACAAAAGCCCCCTCCAGAAGCCAGACTCTCCCTTCTCAGCCCCTTCACAGAGACTCAGTGTACTCTGGCAGACCCAGTGATTGATGGACTCCATGGGCCCAAAAATGGGGCCGCAGGGGCCCCCTATACCACCACCCCCAGCTCAGCATGGAGCCTTCGGGTGTGTGCCAGTCCCATCACCCCCCCACCTTGCACAGCCTCTGCCAAGCTCCCTGCTCCGTGCCCTGAATATTCATGACAAGTGTGCAGGAGCTCTGGCCAGGCTCTGGCCTGGGAGAAGGAGCAGCTAGAAGGGAGGAAGCAAAAGGGGCTGGGCTTTGGCACAGAGGCTCCGGGGGCGAAGGGCACAGGAGCCCCTTGGAATTGGCAGAAAGCCGACCCTGGGTCAGATCTCAAAAGATCCAGAACAAGTAGCAGTGTAACGGGACTGAAGTGAACCGCTGCTGTTTCTGGGGCACTCATGTTCCCAGGCCTGCTTGCAGGGACTATTGTCTTCTACAATCTCCACTCAGTGCCACAATCAGGGCCGGCTGCCCTCCTGTGACAGGTCAGAGTAAGCCCAGATAACCGCTACTCTCTGCTCATGTGCCATCCAGCCATGCTGCACCCAGCCGCCCCGTGCCTCAGTTTCACCCCTTCAGGGGAAGGAAAGACAAGCGGCTACTCCACTGGCCACCAGAGCAGACAAAGCCAGAGAGGTGCCCAGCGTGGGAGGTTGGGGCACAAAGGGAACGGGGCTGGGCTCTCCCCACCTGAGCGGCCTGGCCAGGCGGCAGGTGAAGAAACAGAGCAGGCTCAAGGTCAGCAGTAGGAGGAGGAGCGAGAGGACAACTGTGAGGACTGTGTCCAGTGTGGGAGACAGGAGGGCCATCACAGGGATGAGAGGACTCCGTGGAGTGGCCACCACACCCAGGTCACAGATGCTTCAGGTGCTTGTCTCCCGAGCCCTGGGTCAGTGGCCCTGAGCTGGCTTTTTGACCTCAAGGCTAATCTCCAGGGATTAGCCCAGAGGGGATAGAGTGGGAGGTGGGCGGGGGCAGACCACAAAGTCCCCCTTACCCAGGAGGTACCTGGTGCTTGACCATTCAACCTAGCTTATTCTTAATTCCTGAGTATGAATGCAGGATATGTCTGGGTCGTGTCAGGGACTAAAGGTTCAGTGGGGTGGGGACTCCTCAGAGGCCACCAAAGCAGTTACATGTCCCTAGGAGTCCCGAGTAGCTATTTATTTAGACCTTAAGGTCCCAGAAACTCTGGGCTAGGGAGGGGCATTGCCCAAAATACAGATGAGAGAATCACTTGGCCATAATGTAGAAAAAAGTACATCAGTGGTTTCCCAGGGAAGAGCAGTGACTGGGGAGTTTTCTGGCACAATGGAAATATCTTGGGCTGAAACAATAATACAGTGGGTAGGCCATTTGCCTTGCAAGCTGCTGACCTGGGTTCAATCTCCAGCATCCCAAATGGTCCCTTATGCACTGCCAGTGTAAATCATGGGCGAGTCAAGAATAATCCTGAGCACTGCCGGTATGGCCCCCAAACAAAGAAAAACAACAAAGGAAAAGCTCATTATAATGATCGGAGAGAATCTCGGAGGTGGTGTGCCAGAGATGATTTAAGGGCAAAACACAGGATTGCATGCAGGGAGGCCCTAGTTCCATCCTCAGCACCACATGGGTCCCCTAAGCACTGCTGCGGAGTGAACCCGG